>JBBPBX010035857.1:6660-31819 GCA_038048925.1 Garcialebias charrua | reverse complement strand
TACCAGAGGTGTTCCTCTTTTACACTGAATTTACTTTCATTCTAAGTAGTTTCTTTTCATTACCTGCTTTCCTTTATTCTACTGAAAAACCACACTTATTGTGAAGTAAGACAAGAATTTGTGCATTTGTTATTTCAAATTGTTTTTAATAACGTATGACAACAAGGCACAGGTAACCTGCTGTAGAGTCGTTGAGTTGCAGTAACTGGACTTGTACAGTTAGATTCATTATTTGCTGATGATGGCGCTTTGTGGAAGAGAGGCAGAAATCTACAGTTTATTCTAAAAAAGGTGCAGGAAGCAATAACAACAGTTGAAACATGGTCTAATAGGTGGGGAGTTAAATTTTCTGTGGACAAGACAAAATCAGTAATTTTCACAAGAAAAACCATACCTACAATACTGAACTCAAGTTATATGGAAAACTAATTGAAAGAGAAAAACATTTTAAATTTCTGGGTATCTGGTTTGATATGAGACTTACATGGACAGTGCACATCCAAAAAGTTACAGATAAATGTAAAAGAATTTTAAACATCATGAGGTGTTTGACAGGAAAAGACTGGGGTGCAGACAGGAAGGCTCAAAGGACCATCTACACAGGATTAATCAGATCATTAATAGACTATGGGAGTATCGTTTATAGTTCAGCTTCAGAAACAAATTTGGAAAAGTTAAACAGTATTCAGTATCAGGCATTAAGGATTATTACCGGGGCATTCAAAACAACACATACAGGATCAATATTGGTAGAAATGGGAGAACCACCACTGAACATTAGAAGAGAACAATTAGCGTTAACATACTGGGCAAATCTGAAAGGACACGAACAAAACCATCCAACACAGGAAGTATTGAAACCATGCTGGGAAAAAGAAAAGAAACTCATAAAAAGCTTTGGTTGGACCATAAACCAAAAATCAACGGAAATTCAAGTGGATGATCTTAATGTCAGCCCAACAGTTCCACTTTCAAACGTACATCCATGGTTGTTCACAGATCCAACAGTGGACTTAAAAATGTTGGAACAAACTAGAAATTAGGCATGTAACGGTTGTAGTTGGTGTACCGAACCGAAAAGGTACGGAGGTGGACCGAACCGAACGTGCTGTACCGAAACGGTTATTTTTTCACTCATTGAATGTTAATATGTGCGCCGCGGAACAAAATTTCCTGGGCGCGTTTCAGCACGGAGCTATTATCTCGCAGCACGCGCAGCATTAGCCGTTAGCTTCTCGCTGCGGTTTCCTGTTTGTTAACGTTATGGTTTTCTTGTTAAAAGACGAGCGCACAAAGCTGTGTGTGTGGACGTTTTTTCATGAAGACTGGATCTGCAGCAGCAACACGTCTAACGTGAACGCGCTGGAAACTACGTCATCAGAACGTGAACGAGCTGTTACAAAGTACGCTAACCACACAGCTGCATTTAAACAACTTCTACAAAGTGCGCTAACAACACAGCTGCATTTAAACAACTTCATCAGGTAATTTAGATGGGTCCAGATCAATAACACAAACTGTATGAGTTTTTAAAGCTCTGAATCTAAGTCTGAAAGTTTTTAATGCACAGTTGATCCTTGCTATGAGACATCCATCACGTCAACACTTAAGTCAAAAAGTTCAGCTCTTTATGAAAAAACTAAAACTGATGGTCAACAAGTCCTGGAGCTGATTTAAACCCTGCCCTGATGATGAGTGAGATATTCAACCGTTCAAGAGGTATTGTTATTTTATTATAATTATTATTTATAATTTATTATTATTTAAAATTATAATCTTATTAACTTATTTTTTTACCTCTGTGTTTTATTTCCAGTATTTCCAGTTACAGAGGTAGCTGCTCTCCTTCCACTTCAGGGAAATCCACCAGAGATCACCTGCTGCAGCTAAGAAGTGTGTGATGACTGAATTGAACTCTGGAACTGTTCCAGGACCAGTCCCACCAAGAAGAGGTTGTGAGTAATGAGGACAAATACAGCCACACTGGTGCTACTGGACAAAAACTTTATTAGTTAAGATTGTAAACAGTCTGTTGCTGCTTATTGTTCTGGTTCTGACTGTTATTGTATTCATTAAGATTTTTATTATTTTTAATATAATTTATTTATTGTAGAGTGCTGTTTATTTAAAATATCATCCAAATGGGTCACTTTTATTTATTACTACAATACAATACAAACATATTTTTGGCATATTTTCAAAATAAACATTTTGTAAGTCTTTATTTTGTCTTTTTTTTTTGTACCGAAAATAAACCGAAAATAAACCGAACCGAGCCCTCCTTGTAATTGAACCGAACCGAAATGTGATTTTAGCGTACCGTTACACCCCTACTAGAAATGGAGTAAACTTCAACACAGTTATTGAACGCATCGATCAATATTACGGATATGTAAAAATATATACAGACGCTTCAAAGTATACAGCGGAACAAATGGGGGCTGCATTCATTATACCAGAGTTTGGTGTTAAAGTAGGGAAGAGATTAAACGACAAATTATCGGTATACACAGGAGAACTGACCGCAATATTATTGGCAGTTCATTGGATAGAAGATAATCAACCACTCAGATCAGTCATATGTTCAGATTCCAGTTCATCAGTAGTTAGTATAAAAAACGGTTGTTCAGAAAGCAGACCAGACATATTGACAGAAATACAGCAGACACTATTCAGAATTAACATGATGGGATTGACAGTTGCATTTTTGTGGATTCCAGCACACATAGGGATAAGAGGTAATGAAATGGCAGATAAAGTTGCAAAGGAGGCTACCAAAGCCAATTCAGTGGAAATGGATGTAAAATTCAGTCGGGCAGAAGTAAAAAGTATCACAAAGCAGAGAATGAGGGAAAAATGGCAAAAGCAATGGGAAGAGGAAAGAAAAGGTCGATGGTTCTACAGCATTCAACGTAAAGCTGGAGAAATGCGGAGCGCTGAAAGACACAGAAGGGAAGAAACTGTCATCTCAAGACTCAGATTTGGACACACAGGATTGAACAGGACACTATTCATCATAGGGAAACATAACACGGGTAAATGTGACTACTGTGGGGAGGATGAGACCATTCGGCATGTGCTAATGATCTGCCATCAGTACCATCATGAAAGAAGACAAATGATTCGTAGACTCGCTGCAATAAACGTCAGATACGACCCTGTGGAGTTGCTACAACTAAACTCAAGTTCTGCAAGCACCAACATTTTGTTAAAATACTTGAAAAGGACTCATTTGTTCAACAGAATCTGAGCAATATTTATTTATTTATGGAGAGTTTTTTTTTTTTTTTATTTTTGTTTATTTTTTTGAGCGCTATTTCAGTTCATATCCTAAACAGCAGATGGCGGTAATGCTTCAAAATCATGTAAGCCAACCGCCAAAGAAAACCCAAGAAGAAGAAGAAGAAGAAGAGACCTGAACACTGTGGAGCCTTACTGATGTGAGGTTGAGATTGCCAACTGAGGTTGGTGGACGCAAGCAAGGGTGCTTGTTGGAACTACTTGGAATCCTGTTGCAGGTAAAAAACCAAGTTTTGATCAAAGCAGTTGTATGCTGCATGTGTGTGTGTTCCAGAGTGTTCTCCACCCACTCTGATCACTGAGTGTTGAGCTCTCATGCTAGTTTGTGTGAGCAAAAGCTCTTGAGGTTTGGTGCTGTTTAAACAGCTCCTGTAGAGCAAGGGTGCTCTTGTCACAGCTCTAGTGTTTGCTAGAGTTGTGTGTGGTGAAAAGCTTGATACAATAAGGTTTGTTAATCAAGTAGAGGCTGGTGTGGAAGACACCAGACGTCAGCTAAGTTTCACTGGAACTGCTGAAGATAGGGCTGCCAACTTTTCAAAAAGCCAAAGAGTGAGAATTTTGTTTGTGTGTGTGTGTGTGGGGGGGGGGGCAGTGCGGCAGCGCGGCGGCAGTGGCAGCGCAGCGGGAGCGCGGCGGCAACGCGGCAACAGGGTTTGATTGTGCTGGTGAGCTTCACCTGCCCTCATCCTGTTGGCTACATCCTACAATAGAAATTGACTGAAAATGACTCCCTACACTCTACTTTATAGATCTGTGTCAGATTGAAAGACTATTTGATGTTTGAATATGTATGGAGGACCAAAACTGACATAATTAGAAATAAAAAGTAAAAAGAAATATATTAATGGACGAATAAATAACTAAAACATATAAAAACCAATAAATAACTTAAAATGCACCAATTTAATAAAAAAGGAAACCTTTCCTGGATCAGCTCTTCTCCTATTGGTCAACAGACAGGATAAAGCAGGATCCACGTGCAGATGTCTGTGCTGCCTCAGTTTAGTTTAAGGTTTAGTTTAAAACAAAAGCACAGGTGTTTTCCTGTTTGCTTTGTTTTAAACTAAACTTTAAACTTTAAGTGCATATATTCATTTAATGGTCTATTTATATATTTCTGCTTTTATTTCTAATAATGTCAGTAAGTCCTCCATAAATGTTAGTATTTACCACCTTTTTGACTGTGTTTTAACTGTTACTGTACATTGTATGAAGAGCATTTTATGATGTAGGTTTAGTCAAAAATGACAAGAGGAAAGTTAGAGACATTCTTCATTTTCCAGTGGGTTTAGCAGAAAATGTACATATCAACAGCGAAACAGCAACAAAACACATAAATACAGTGCCTAAATGGTAAGCAGATGAGTTGTAAACAATTGAATTTTAAGTGTTTTGAACTGTGTGTTCACACAAAAAGCTGGAAACAGCTGGAATTCCTCAAGTCTCATATTTTGTGTGACTGGTTGTACAGGCCTGTGGCCTTCTTAGAGGCCTTGATGATTGTAGATGACGGCTCCCACTTCAAGCATGGCTCCAAATCAGCCATCTTTCTAGCCATGATGGAGGAGAGGGTACCATCTAGTGCCAAGCTATTCCTAGTCTTTGTTTTGTTGAGGCCCACCACCGAAAAAACCCTCTCTGCATCAGCATTCGAATGTGGGAGGACGAGGACCAGCTTTGAGGTGCAGCAAGCCTTGGAAATCTGAGTACTCCTGTCAACTGTGACAAATGAACCAAGAATACAATGGAAATATGCTCCCAAGTGACGTTTTCTTTTAAGTCCTTTAGCCAATTGATCCCTGTATCACTGTATCTTCCATAGTGCTTCAAATGTACAGGTATCAGTAATGTTTGAGAGGCTATTTCTACTGTGTTCTTGGTGTTAAAAAATAAGCTTTACCTTATCTTTCCATATAGCCATTTCAGCCCAGAAACTCTCCATTTCAAATTCTTCTGGGTGCTGCAGTGGTGGCAACGTCATTGTCTGGTACTCCAGAAACTCCTCTGCCAGTAGCTCATGCTCCTCTGGTCCATGGTAGGGGAGCAGGTGGGGAAACCTATGTATGAGCAAAGAGTTACACGTTTTTTATTTTCTGATAGTCATCAACCAACAGCAGAAAATAAATAAAAGCATTTTAAAAGAAAAGCCACATAGGGAAATCTCATTTACATAAAGACAAAATGCCTTGTAAAATTCAAGATAAGTAGTAATTATTGAAAAACCCTAACCTCTCAACAAAGTAAAGGACGTCATCTATGCTGCATTCAGACCTCTGTCGAACATCAACATACGTTACATGTCTCAGTAGTGGTTCCTGTAGGGGCAGCTTCTTTATGGCATAGTCTAGAGCTCTGAGCAGAAATGTTAAAGCAGCCTCATGGAAGTTATTTGTTGTGGTGTGATGTCTCCATCATCTAGCAACTTGTTCAGCTTAGCCCTGGTGGTGAAGCCAATGTTCAGCTTTCTTCCTGCCAAACAAATAGAGCTAACATAAATACAGTGTTATGCTAATGATCAGAGAGACATATTGGACAAGAAGTCATGTTAGGCTGATTGGTAACTCTAAATTGACCCTGGGTGTGAGTGAAACAGGTCCCTCTTGTAAATGAGTCCCCGTGGCTCAACGAGGCTACATCATGAATAATTTGCTGAGAGTTGCTGCTCTTGGGGGACACTGTTTGTTGCTGTTCTTCTGCCTGTCCTGTCTCCTGGTCTTCCATGTATTCTTCTGTTGCTCTTCTGCTTGTTGCTGTTCTGTTGGTTGTGTTTCTCTCTGTCTTTTCTGATTTTGTTCGTTTGTTAAATAAAACAAAATGCTTTGCTTTTGTCCCACCGATGGTCTTATTTCCATTGCCTTTTTATTTCCACTTGTTCAAATAAGCTTCCAGTGTGTAACTTTTATTACTTTTGGTATTTTAATATGTAGCATTTTTTATTTCCATTGCCTTTTTATTTCCACTTGTTCAAAAAAGCTTTCAGTGTGTAACTTTTATTACTTGTGTTATTTTAGTATGTAGCATTTTTTATTTCCATTGCCTTCTTTTATTGCTGTTGTTTCTTATTCTATTTTCATTGATTTATTGTTCCAGTTTATTCATCTTTTTATCCTGTTAAGCACCTTGGTCAATGCAAGGCATTGTAGGAAGGTGCTATACAAATAAAGTTTATTATTATTATTATTTTACTGGACATTTTAGAATCCTTTAAAGGATTTAAATGGTTAATCATCATGCTGGTTTAATAAATGTACTCAGTTAACAAGATACCATTATCTACTTGTGTTTATTCTTAATTTTCAATTCAATCTTACCTGCTCTTTGTGTTGCTAGGCAGACATCCGGCTAGCCAAACGTGCTAAATAAACCATATACAGTAATATGGTTCATTTAGCACGTTTGGCTATCACACTTTATTTCCCTAGTTTCTCTGCTCCGTCCATCTAATTTTTCCTTTCTTTCTAACATGTTTGATATTAATGTAATTTAATCCACTCACCTTTCCTCTTGGGAAGAGTCAGACCGCAAACACCGAGCTACATCAGCTTCGTCAGTAACTTTCTGCTGCTCTCTGTGGAAACTCCTGCAAACTCTTGCAGGTAGATGGAAGGTTGGAGCAAAAATACGGACTGGATAACAACGTGGATGTGCTTCACAAGGGTTGTGGTGAAAACGTGGAGCGGACTCATGTATTTTCCCAATACGGAAGTGGAACGGAGTTGAGATTTTGACGTTGGTCAGTTTTCAGCGTGAGGAATGTGAATGCGGCGTGAGAGCGTGTGAAAACCCTCGAATGCGTGTGTCTCACGGTCATTGCGTGAGAGTTGGCAGCCCTGTGAAGATACACTTACAAACAACTGAGTGTTGATTGACCGCTTCTGAGCTGTATTGTGTGAACATTGGGAGATCTCCACTCTCCCTGACAGTTTGTGGTTTGCTCCTGTTCGGAGTTGTAGATGAGCTGGTGAGCTTGTCAGGACTCTAGTAGTTTTATTAGAGTTCTGTGTGAGTTGAGGCTCCTTAAAGTGAGACTAAACCCAGGTTGAGACAGTAACTCCTCCTTCCAAAATCTTCCTGGAAATGGGCGTGTCGAGAGACAAGGAAGGGTGGAGGTAGAGTTGTGCTTTTGTTCACGCCTCCACCTGCAACAACCTAAAACAAATTAAACCTCTAGCCAACAACATACACCAAGCAACAACAAAGAATAAACATGTAGATGTATTTATCTATTCCACCCATTCCATCCAAAACCAAAGGCCTAAAACAATGAAAATGAAAATAAAAATAAAACCGCTTGTCAGGAGTGAAATGCAGCACTTCCATATAAGGTATGCACTTCTCATCTCTGCAGGGGATTGGCTCTGCTTGAACCACCTGTGTGACATCACACATGAGCAGACATGTCACACATGAGCGTTTGCACAAATAAGAAAATTAAGGTGTAATCCACCAGTTCAACCCATAGAACTACCGTAAACACATTTTTAGACCAAATATTGCCAATTTACACAGATATGCACAATTATGTGAGAATAAACACAGCCATAGTGCTAGATAACATTTTAAACACATTCTAGGGAGTTTATCAGCAAAAAAAAGTTAATTTTGGGTTTAGTAGCACTTTAAGAGCCAGTTGAAACATTGGCCTAAACTTAGGAGGTGTGGACCTGTGCCACTGAGGCCTGTTTGAGTTAATTTTGGAGACACTGAGGGCAATGTCTGCGCAGCCGTCCAATAGGGGGACAGCTGTGGATACCAGTAGCAGACTGTTACCTTTTTTCTCTTTTTCATTTTATTTTGTACTTTTGACTGGTGAGGGTTGGTAGCCTAATGTTCACATCTTTATTTTATTGGTTAGTGAGGGCCTTGTTGTTACAGGTAGATCGTCACCTGGGGAAACACTACGGCCCTATATTGGGGTTGGGTTTGCCTGGGTGGCGTTTTCTTGTGTTTGACCAGACTCACCGGTCCACCATTTCTTTGAACTTTCTTTTATTTTCCTTTGGATGCTGAACCAGACGAGGACGCTCCAGTCCTGGTGAAAGAAGCCTGGGAGGACCTTGCCAGCCTGGAATGCTTTATTTTAGGTTCAATAAAATTTGTTTTAATTCTTTTTCTGTGTCAGTGTCCACTTTGTATGTTTTGTTCCTAACGGGTCTTTTATTCTTCTTCCCACCCAGCTTGCTTTTTATCATTACTCTGCACAGATATTTTCCATAATCTGAATGTTTCTTTCCGTCGCTAATTCTGCCTTTGCTTGAGTTTGACACAAAGCAAACTGGGAAATAAAAAATATAAAACAGAAAAGGTGAACACCTGAGGTTTTGAAATGCAGATAAATGAGCAGGAATCTGTTGATTTTCTTATTGTTTATTTGTTTCGTTGTGAACTGCTGTAATTAATATGCTAATTGGGATTTATAAAGAAGGAAGCCAAGTTTTTATTGATTCTTGTAAAAACAAGCCAAATCTCTAGGTCTCAGTAATCGGCCAATCATCAAGTTCTTAAAAGGAGGATTCTTAAATTATGGAATAAAATAAAATTAACACAAGAAATTTTTGCAATTTGCATTTGTGAGCAAAACAGTTTGTCAAAATTAGTTTTAATAAATAGAGATTGAAGTGACCTCCAGTAAATTCATTTTCTTTTAGCAGCTTTTCCATTTTGGAGGATCTATAGCACTTTTCCAAAGTTTAAAGTTGAATATCGACTCCTGTAACCTTTGGCATTTTATGTGGTTGTAAACAAGCTTACAAACAAGTGTTGCAGAATGTTAAGTTAAAACTTTTCTACTGTAAACAACTGAATTTCTATCCTTTAGATTGATCTTTGACAGTCTTAGTTTCTCAAATATAAAAGTAACTGCCCTGCATGTTAGTGAGGCTCTAAACTTGTTTGTAAATCTCAATTTTAAAATATTATGCATTCCTTGGCAGTTCATTTTATATTAGTTTTAAAGTGTGTATTTTATTAACTTGTATGCCATTTTGTTACTTCTTTACAGTGTTATGTACTGAACAAAAATAAAATGGTTGTAAATAAGTTTTAAGTTTTATAAACTTAACTTTTATCTAGACATGTGCATGGGTGTTCAAATTTGAAGGCCCATGAAAACTGATTATTTAACTGATTTGGAATATACTTAGTCTAAATCTTTAAATATAACCTTCTACAGCTCTAAAACTATCAATATGTACCTTTGAGAATGTGAGGTTTACTGAGTTCATATATCATTACAGTAATAAGTAAGCTAGAGGCAGTAGTGCTGCACATAGGCTATATTTTTCTATTAAATAATTTTCTATTATTTTAACATCTTACCTCCCCATCTATCTGATTTTAGGAAACAACAGCACAATGACTGCTTTGCTGAAGGTTTTTAATGATGTTGACACACGGGATGCTAGGATTATTGGCTGCACTTTTCTTAGACTTGTCTAAAGATTTTGACACTGTGGATCATGACATCTTGTGTCATAAGCTCACAGAAACTGGTTTCTCAGATCATACCATTGGTTGGTTTGCTATCTCTCAGATTGGAGGCAAAGTTTTTAACATAATTGTACTTCTTCCAGTTAACTAACTGTTAACAATGGAGTACCACAAGGCTCAGTTTTAGGACCTACCCTTTTCACAATCTATATAGGTAATGTAGGTCAGATCATTTTTGATGCATCCTTACATTTCTATGCTGATTATATAGTTGTTTACTGTCAAGCTAAAACAGTTGCTAAGGTTTTGCAATCTGCTTTAATAATAATAATAATAATAATAATGAATTCAATTTACAACACACTTTTCATTAATGAAAATCTCAAAGTGCTACAAAGTGCAACATAATTAAATGTCAATAAAACAAGTAATAAAACAGTATCAACTAAGATCAAAGATAGAATCATGAGGAGGCAGAGTTTGCTCGGTTGAAAAGAAAGGTCTTCAAGCCGCTCTTAAAGGTATTGTGACATGATGTTGGAAATTTGCATATTTGTCACAACATATATATATATATCTTGTATCATTCAGCTCTGTTCGTTTTTACAAAATAAATTATAAATATATTAAAATTTTATTCCAATTTATGGTAATTTTTTCTCTGGGACACGCCCCTAGAAACCTGAGAATTTATGCAAAACTTCATGTGACGTACACGTGGGCACTGGGCATAAGGCGGAGCCTGCCTTGCCCGTTTGTTTGGTGTGTTAACTGCTTTCCATATGGATTCATTTCCTGAAAGATCGCCTCTTTTTTTTTTGGTGTAACTTGAAAAATGCCGTCACGTTGTAGCGCATTTGGGTGTTCTAATATCAGCAGTGAACAAGTGAGCCTTCACAAATTCCCAAAAGATGAGAAACTTTGCCTAGAATGGAAGTACAGAGAACTTGTGACCGATGGGTTCCTACTGATAGTCCTATGTCTGCAGCGACCATCTTACTGCCTATCAGGTAACATCTGTTGTTTGTTTTTATTTGGGGAGAGTCTATTAATGAGAGTTTTGGATGATTTACTGTTTAAAAAAGATATATGTCAGACGTGACCTGGACTATCTGCCGACAGCTGCTAACAGACATTAGCATAGATACCCGAGTCAACACGGAGTGCTATTTAGGTATTTTTAAATTATGTCGGCGCGATCAGGTACGATCTGTTGTTTGTTTTTATTTGGGGAGAGTCTATTAATGAGAGTTTTGGATGATTTACTGTTTAAAAAAGATATATGTCAGACGTGACCTGGACTATCTGCCGACAGCTGCTAACAGACATTAGCATAGATACCCGAGTCAACACGGAGTGCTATTTAGGTATTTTTAAATTATGTCGGCGCGATCAGGTACGATCTGTTGTTTGTTTTTATTTGGGGAGAGTCTATTAATGAGAGTTTTGGATGATTTACTGTTTAAAAAAGATATATGTCAGACGTGACCTGGACTATCTGCCGACAGCTGCTAACAGACATTAGCATAGATACCCGAGTCAACACGGAGTGCTATTTAGGTATTTTTAAATTATGTCGGCGCGATCAGGTACGATCTGTTGTTTGTTTTTATTTGGGGAGAGTCTATTAATGAGAGTTTTGGATGATTTACTGTTTAAAAAAGATATATGTCAGACGTGACCTGGACTATCTGCCGACAGCTGCTAACAGACATTAGCATAGATACCCGAGTCAACACGGAGTGCTATTTAGGTATTTTTAAATTATGTCGGCGCGATCAGGTACGATCTGTTGTTTGTTTTTATTTGGGGAGAGTCTATTAATGAGAGTTTTGGATGATTTACTGTTTAAAAAAGATATATGTCAGACGTGACCTGGACTATCTGCCGACAGCTGCTAACAGACATTAGCATAGATACCCGAGTCAACACGGAGTGCTATTTAGGTATTTTTAAATTATGTCGGCGCGATCAGGTACGATCTGTTGTTTGTTTTTATTTGGGGAGAGTCTATTAATGAGAGTTTTGGATGATTTACTGTTTAAAAAAGATATATGTCAGACGTGACCTGGACTATCTGCCGACAGCTAACAGACATTAGCATAGATACCCGAGTCAACACGGAGTGCTATTTAGGTATTTTTAAATTATGTCGGCGCGATCAGGTACGATCTGTTGTTTGTTTTTATTTGGGGAGAGTCTATTAATGAGAGTTTTGGATGATTTACTGTTTAAAAAAGATATATGTCAGACGTGACCTGGACTATCTGCCGACAGCTGCTAACAGACATTAGCATAGATACCCGAGTCAACACGGAGTGCTATTTAGGTATTTTTAAATTATGTCGGCGCGATCAAGTAACATCAGTATGTGTTTTTATTCATGGAGGGTTTATTAATGAGAGCTTTGGATGATTTACTGTCTTAAAATGATAGATCTCAAACGCAATCGGACATGCTCAAAGCCACGAAGCTCCCTGCACGTTTTTTTAAAGCTGAATCGTAAAAGTTAATAAGTTTTCCATTAATAGAGTATACAATAAAATGATTTGAGCAAGATTAAAACTTCTACTGCTTATATTGACCTTCCAAAACTGAAGACAAATCGCTTAGATCAACACTAGAAATGCTGCACTCGTCTGAGTCGACAAGCTCCGCCATTATTGTTTACATGCGAGTTGAGCAGCGGCTCCCCACGGGTACGTCAAATGACGGTTTTGCGGAAGTGCGCGGAATTTTAGGGGCGTGTCCCAGAGAAATAACTACCATAACTTGGAATGAAATTTTAATATATTTATAATTTATTTTGATAAAACGAACAGAGATGAATGATATAAGATATATATGTTGTGACAAATATGCAAATTTCCAACATCATGTCACAATCCCTTTAAAGTCAACCAGTGACTGTGGAGCTCTTAGGCAGTCAGGAAGAGAGTTCCACAGGCGGGGGGCAGCCACACTGAAAGCCCAGTCTCCCATGGTCCTTAATGTGGTTCTCGGAATGTGAAGTAGATGACTGTTCTGTGACCGTAGATACCCGGTGGATGAGTATGGTGCAAGAATGTCCTTTAGACAGGTGACAACTCAGTTACAACTCAGTTTAGGGGCTGATTCACAAACGTTTTACACCGGATGGGAGCAGAGGTGTCTTGTCTGTGAATTAGACTAGCAAAGTTTGTTGAGAAACCTCTGTTGTTGGGCTGTGAGGTGTTTTTTGTCAATTTACATACAGTTGTTGTGTCTGCTGTCAGAGACTTCAAGGGAACTCCCTACTGTTAAGGTGTGATCTGTCAATTTACATGTATGTGTTACCTCAGCTTGCAATTTACATATGATGGTGCGTGACTCCTGTTATAAATCCACACGCACACACAGTCTGGTTCATTGAATTGATAAAGCTTTTCGGATGAGAAGCGAAACGTCTTCTGTTACAAATAAAGTCCAGTTGATCTTGAATTGAACGCCTTTTTGATTTATCATGTCCTGGACGACTGAGAATCTTCACCAGCATATTTAGACAGGTGTCCTTTTGACATCATCCAGTCAGATTTGTTCAGACTTGTACTGAATGCCGACAAAACCAAAGTGATGGCCGCTTGTCCTGAGCCTGGTTCTGCTGGAGGTTTCTTCCTTTTAAAAGGGAGTTTTTCCTTTCCGCTCTTGCGACTGAGCTTGCTCAGGATGGGAGACTGCAACAAAACCAATATTTAACTTGTCTGCTGGCTTCCTTAGATAGAGAACTTAACTAATTGGCTTTTCTTGATGTTTTTCTTAGTTAATCCTTGATGTTATTACTGTTCTTTTTCTTTTTTTTTCTCTCTTGCATTTGTTGTTGGATGTAACTGAGACCCTATGTACATAATCTCGTTTTCATCACATGGACCACATGCGGTGCAAATGACAATAAAGACTCTCTGACTCTGACTCTCTCTGACTTTCTGTGTATGTGAATGTTCCTGTAAAGTGCCCCGAGACAACTTTGTTGTGATTTGGCGCAATATAAATGAACTGAATTGAATTATTAATTTTTTACTCTTTATTTATACAAGGGCATGCTACCCTTTTCCGGCTCTCCGGGTCGGGGAGGGGGTCCTGCCCCAAGTGGAGGAGTTTAAGTATCTTGGGGTCTTGTTCACGAATGAGGGAAAACTGGAGCGTGAGATCAATAGGCGGATAGGTGCAGCGTCCGCAGTGAAGCGGGCGCTGTACCGGTCTGTCGTGGTGAAGAGAGAGCTGAGTCAAAAGGCAAAGCTCTCAATTTACCGATCGATCTACGTTCCCACCCTCATCTATGGTCATGAGCTTTGGGTTGTGACCGAAAGAACGAGATCTCGGATACAAGCGGCTGAAATGAGTTTTCTCCGCAGGGTGTCTGGACTCTCCCTTAGAGATAGGGTGAGAAGCTCAGTCATCCGGGAGGGACTCGGAGTAGAGCCGCTGCTTCTCCACATCGAGAGGAGCCAGTTGAGGTGGCTCGGGCATCTGGTTAGGATGCCTCCTGGACGCCTCCCTGGTGAGGTGTTCCGGGCATGTCCCACCGGGAGGAGACCCAGAGGAAGACCCAGGACACGCTGGAGGGACTATGTTTCTCGGCTGGCCTGGGAACGCCTTGGGATTCCCCCAGAGGAGCTGCTCCAAGTGGCTGGGGAGAGGGAAGTCTGGGCCTCCCTACTTAGGCTGCTACCCCCGCGACCCGACCCCGGATAAGCGGACGAAAATGGATGGATGGATATTTATACAGGTAGTCTCAAATGAGTCACGAGAACTCATTTTCAAGAGAGACCTGTTAGGGAGCAGATGGTGCAGGTTAAGGGCCTTGCTCAAAGACCCAGAGTTGGGATAATTTGGATGGAGGCAGGTGTGGGTGTTTCACCTTTTCCACCCACATTCTGATGTTGTCTGTACCAGGAGTTGAACCTGCAACTTTCTGATCACAAGCCCATCTTCTCTAACCTCTGCCCCACCACTCCCCATGTTGTATTCAAACAAGAAGTTGGTCCCAGTGCTCATTCCTTCTAGTTTATCTTTGAATGGTGTTCCTATTGAGTTTGTAAATTCTTACAAATATTTTGGGATCTTGGTCGAGTCAAACTTCTCTTTTAAGCTCCACACTGAAAACTGGTAAAGAAACTGAAAGTAAAACTTTTTTTCCCTAAACAGATCTTGTCTAACTCTGACTTCAAAGAAACCACTTGTAACTGCAACTTTCCTTCCCGCCATTGACTATGGTGATATAATTTACATGAATGCTTTTACAAGCACCTTGCATATGTTGGATGCTGTCTATCATGATGCACTAAGAGTCATAACTGGCTGTAACTACCATACCCACCACTGCACCCTGTATACATAGTTCCCATGTGACGTCACATCTGTGGGTTGTCCTTTTTGACCCTCCCACTATAGGCTAAGCGGCAGTTGGTGCGCGTTCTACTGGATGTCCATTTTTCACGTTGTTTTTTTTGTTAATTTCTAATTAATTGCAATGGTTACTTCGTGTTGTGTCAGTGGGGTGTCCCAGTCGGGTAGACGTTTGGGCAACGCGTAGGTTTAAGTTAATCAAAAAAAAAAGTAACGTGAAGGATTTATCTCATCGGAGAAGCTGGACTGCAGCTCCTCCTGTCTCTGAGTCTGGCTTGGATCTGCTCTGGAAGACGTCGTGCTTTTGGCCGGTAAACAAAATATTCTACATAAATCATTTTGTGAAACTATGTCAGAACAATGTTAGAGTACAACTGTCTGTGTGTTAGAGCTGTTTTTTTTTTTTTCATTATTTAGCGACACCGTCTTGCATGCTGTTAGCTTAGCATCTCGCTAACGCGACAATGGCCTCACGGTCCACTAGGACCGGCGGGTGAAACCGTCCCAGTTGGAGAAGGAGTACGGGAGCCAAGTCGTGCGGGCGACGCGTCGGTCCCATGGGACGTGACCCCGCGGCCGTGATGGATGTCACGGATGCAGTCTGACCTGAGCTCGACGCCCTCGGCTCCAGTGCTAACAACATGCTAACTTCCAACACGGTAAGACTCAAAGTGCTGGTTCTGGACTGTTTGTGCTGGCTGTGTGTTATTTTAGTTCAACGTTTATTTAGCTGGTTAGATATGAATGAGACAGTTTTCACATCTTTTTTGGATTTAAATCTGTGAAGCTCCTCGGTGTGCGCTCCTCGTAGTAATTAAATAATTAATGATATCAGAGTAACTTGTGACTAGTTGTCCGATTCGTCTGCCATGATTTCTATCTCAAAATCATTTAACTCCGACCACTGCCATTTTCTCTTGTTCCTTGGTGAAGGTGTAGTAGCTCGTGTTTTTGTCCGTATACTGTACTGTAATTTGCTCTGGTTGTTCGTGTCTGAGCTGGAGGGACTCTCCGCTCCAGTGCTAACTATGCTAACCTCCAACACGGTAACACTCAAAAGTGCTGGTTCTGGTCCGTGTTCAGTTTGGACTCTCAAAATCATTTAACTCCGACCATTTTGCTCTTGTTCCATGGTGAAGCTGTGGTAGCTCGTGTTTTTGCTCTGGTTGTTCGCGTCTGCTTGTTCGCTCATCTTGCCTTTCATCTTGCCTTTCATCTTGCCTTTCTGCCTTTAGATATGGTGAAAACCAGGTATTGTGCAATACTGGGGGCGTGTCTGGGAACTATGTATTCACTGGTTAACTGATTGTCTTTAACTTCACACAGACTTTTCAATGATACATTTTCATCTTTAAATCACTTATTCAAAGTCAAAAGTCAAAGTCAAAGTCAACTTTATTGTCAGATCTGCAATATGTACTGTACAGGACATACACAGGACCGAAATTGCGTTTCTCTCAGTCCCTCGGTGCAACAGTAAACATCTAAACATTGAAACACTGAAACATATAATAATAGACATAAGCATAAAATAGTAAAACTAACACTGTCCTGAGTTTTTGCATAGTGGTATAAGAGTATGAAAATTTACACCAACTCTAAAACTAAAACTAAAACATTAAACATTTAATGAATTATTGGTCTGTTGCCTTCATACATTCATTTGTTCAACCTTTATTTAGACAGATAAGTCACATTTAGCCTAGAAGACTAAAAAAAATCTAATATTAAATAGTGACGTAGACATTCCACGGGGGGTGGGGATGGGAGGTGGGGGAGACACAGATAACGGTGAACAATGTCCATAGTTGCTCTTGAGGGCACATTAAGAGTTCTGATAAGGATGGAATAATCAGCCAGCTCCCTCCTATGAGATCCATAAATATTATCGAGGAATGTCGGGGAATGGCCAAGGTCAACGCTAATGAGAATCCAAGAGTCCTGAAACGATGACAGAATGCTTATTCAGCTGGTTCACTCTGGTTGACAGTGGAATTCCCCGATGGGTGGGGTTGAGCATCAGATTACATGTCCTCCAGGCATATTCAGATAAGGTGGCCTTCAAGGCCAGCTGGGGGAGCCAGATTCAGATAAGCACACACTTGTTTTGGGTACAGGCAGAACATAATGACATCTACCTTGAGTTTGTGTTAGTCCAAAAACATTCCAAAATGTCCAAATTACGTAGCCACACCGATGGAAATATGCCTGAGTAAAAATCCCCGAGATCTGATCCATTCTGCCTAAGGCAATTGAGTCTGAGTACACGGGCATGAACCAAGCCATCACAAAGGCAAGCAGCGGGATCGGGCTCCAATTTGCTGCCGACAACTTCCTTGATAGTAGATAAAAACCAGCAACCAGCCGAATCCAAAAAACAGGAACCAGTTATCGTAAATCCAATTAAATATGCGTCCTTAAAATCCATAGATGGCAACAGAGATAGACACTTCATCAAGTCTTCAAGTTGATGAGATATCCAGCTGAGTGCATGCCAACAGGGCAAATTGGCTCGCTTAAAGCCTGTCTTCTCTTTGAAGAAATATCCAAATACATTTTGTTAAAAGACAAAGTTGTTATAATCTCAAGGGAACAGAGATATTTGTAAAACCAAAATACAGAACTAGTTTGAAGTGTCAGTCCACCTCAATCCAGGGAATTGGATTGTGGAATGGTTTGGAGAATGAAGTTAGAATTGCCAAGTCAATGTGTACATTTAAGAAAATTATCAAAACTGAATTGTTAAAAAAATGAAGTAGTTTTGTTTCATGTGTATTGTATTAGAGTTAAAAAAATTAGAAAGTTGTTCATTTTATTCTGTTACTTGAAGATTAATTTTGTTTGAACTAATTGTTTGAAAAAAGGGGCAGATATAATAAGATTTTTTCTTCTTTCTGCTACCTTTCATTTTTATATTTTGTATGTTATCGATTATGGGATTGTTTTGTATTGCAATTTTAAAATGAACAAATTTTATAAATAAATACAATAAAGAAATGTTATCAAATTGTGCTGAGGGACCAACTGGCCAAATAAGTCCATAATTATGGTTCGGAAAATATGTAAGAGAGGCTCAAGCTGTTTCACTGACAGACAAGCAGCAATGCAAAGCGGAGTGGGAGAGAAAGCGTCCGACCTCGGCAGAAGCATGTCACTACATGAGTACAGCTACAGCGTGCACTCTCAGGACATTGTTACATGCAGTGTTCCTTCAGTGCGGACTGAACTAGGCAAAAGCCCTTCTCCTACTCCACTCCTGTTTCCTGGAATATCTTACAAAAAGATTGGAAGCTCTCGACCTTGACCTCTCTAAATGGCTTCAAACATCTGCTAAGTTTATGGCAAAAACCATTTGTTCCTGTTTTTAGGATTTTACATGGCTTTACAATGTAGCTGATTTATTTTTTTTTACATAAAATTTTCTTCAATTAATTTTTTTAAATTTATACAATTTATTTTATGATTGTCTACTGTTGTCATTGTTGTCTACAGTTGTCATCATTCTTTGTTAAAAACAGGTCTCTCTTGTAAATGAGTCACAAAGCTCAATGAGACCTGTATGGCAGAATTAATTTGCATGTTAATTGAAACACCCCAGGCTGTTTTAATCAATATTTTCTACAATAGCAACTTGCAACGTCAAAAAGATGTATACAATCAGAACTAGTATACTGGTTTAGTTTTCAGGCATTCAAGACATGACACATCCTAGGAGTTTCTTGAAAATATTTCACTTTGCAGATGAGAGTTGAAACATCTTCAAGAAACAGGAACAGAAATTCAGTTGATTTCTATTTAACTCTTAAGGTATACAGTACTCAAGGCTCCTAAAAACCCTCATCTATGGTCATGAGCTTTGGGTTATGACCGAAAGAACAAGATCTCGGATACAAGCGGCTGAAATGAGTTTTCTCCGCAGGGTGGCTGGACTCTCCCTTAGAGATAGGGTGAGAAGCTCAGTCATCCGGGAGGGACTCGGAGTAGAGCCGCTGCTTCTCCACATCGAGAGGAGCCAGTTGAGGTGGCTCGGGCATCTGGTTAGGATGCCTCCTGGACGCCTCCCTGGTGAGGTGTTCCGGGCATGTCCCACCGGGAGGAGACCCAGAGGAAGACCCAGGACACGCTGGAGGGACTATGTTTCTCGGCTGGCCTGGGAACGCCTTGGGATTCCCCCGGAGGAGCTGCTCCAAGTGGCTGGGGAGAGGGAAGTCTGGGCCTCCCTACTTAGGCTGCTACCCCCGCGACCCGACCCCGGATAAGCGGAAGAAGATGGATGGATGGATGGATGGTATACAGTACCTATTAAAGTCTTTAGCTTTGTTAGCTTTTTGTTGAAAACAAATCTCTCTTTTGTTGAAAACAGGTCTCTCTTGTAAATGAGTCCTTGAGGCTCAATAGGTTTAACCTGCCTAAATAAAGGTTGAATGAATTTGTAGTTTGTTCAGGCCCCTTTCAATGATCCACCTATGCCATCCATGACATTAAAGTCCAACACCCACCATGTTTTCAAATTGCATCGCCATTAATATTTATTAGTTTATTTAAAAATAATACAGGAGCGTTTATTTATATTGTAGAGAAATAACGCTAAATGTGTTATTTCATGATTTATAGCAGATTTTAGCAGAAGCTCCAGGAAAAATCTGCCCCTCTCCATATATGGGCATTCACATGGGCATTCACGTCACTAAAGTGACGCCTTGGAGTTACAGGCGAGCGAGGAAAAGAAAAAGCGAAGCATTTTTAAATATTCCCTAAAGCTGCCTGTGTTGATTAATCCTGCTGTCGCTCACTCATGTCTATCATATTCTGAGCGAGCATCCACGTAGACATACTAGTTTAATTCGTTTGATCGCGACAAATTCATTCATTTCCGCATCGGCTTTTTATTCTCTCCCCCCTTGACCAGACAGGTCGGGCAGCCGCGCAGCGGAGCTCTGCGCGCGTGCTCCCCGCAACAAGGCTGACGAGAGCAAATACACTCGAGGGAGCAAATTACACCGGCACGAGGAACTTCAAAGGAACGAGGAACCAGCGGAACGAGGAGCCAGAGACGCGCGCGGCTTGCTCCTCTGGGCAGAACGCGCGGCTTGCTCCTCTGGGCAGAATGAGAGCAGCAACGGTCCGCAGCGGTGTTATAAAATAAATAATAAATAAAATCAGAGCGCTGGGGCCTCATGTATCAACGGTGCGTACGCACAAAAACCATGCGTACGTCACTATCCACGCAAAACCCCGTATGTATCAAAACTGGACTGAACGTGGATATGTGCGCACCTCCACACCAGCCCCATGGCTGGCGTACGCACGTTTCTGTGGTTTTTGTTCCTTTGGCGACACTTACAGGTGATTCTGAGAAACTGAAGCCCCACAGTCTGTGGTTGACTTTAAGAGCGGCTTGAAGACCTTTCTTTTCAACCGAGCATACTCTACCTCCTCATGATTCTACTTTTGATCTTAGCTGACACTGTTGTTGATTTTAATTGTGTTATTATTTGTTTTATTGACATTTACTTCTGTTGCACCTTGTAGCACTTTGAGATTTTCATTAATGAAAAGTGCGTTATAAATTGAATTCATTATTATTATTAGTATTATTATTAACTGTTCATGATGTGAAAATGATTGTTGTTCACACCAGACACACATGATTAACAATTATTACATCCACATGGACGCAATTAAATAAAGGACGCGCAAAGTTGTGCAAAAAATACATTTAACAGGAACGGATTCAGCCTTACTGGAGGATATAATAAATAGTGTAACACGCAGAGCATTTATTTATAAACAGATAGAATTTTCTGATCTATGATATGGCTTATCAGCCGTTTTCAGGAATAATCCTTTTTCAGTTTGGCACTGCGCGCACTGGAGCGTAACACAGGAGCCGTGCATCACGTGTGCACGTGCAGAAACTGGGGTTCCACAGAGTTTCCAGAGGGAGCTGGCAGACCGATCGGGGCTGTGCCAGTCCAGTCCACACAAAGCCGGATCATATTCAATTGAATGGTCTCATCCATATGATTCCAAAGGCTGTCATGGTCGCGCTTTGGAGCGCGCGCGCACCCTCGCCGGTGTTACACGGCAGTGGAGGTGTTACATAATCTGCGTTTATTGTAGATTTCTCCAAAATGACACGTGAAAGTACACCATATATAACTTGTAGGAGAGCAAAAGATTCACAGACAGACTGCGCACAAAGGCTGCGGCGCGCGCAGCGTTTGGAGACTCCAACATCACGTCATGTCATGAAAACTCCACTGAGGCGCAGAGACTCATTTCTTCATATCAGCTATTAAATAAACAAAGATCTATGTTCTACCAAACATCCAAGTAAGTTCCTCTGTGTTTACAGTAATTATGGTAATAAACTCGTGCGCAAAGTGAATATTTTCACTCAGAATGGATGGATGAGCCGGTTGCGCACCAAAGCAGGGTGCGCGCACACACAAATACCGACACACAATCACTCGTTCTTTGCGTGATAAACACATTTTATTACTATTCTTACTTAGGATTTTTTCCTCACTCATATTATATTAAATTCATTATTTTCCTGAATCTAGAAATGATTTCTGATCGCGCAGGGATCAAACAAACATGTCCTTCACACATGCAGGAAGTAATTTGCATCTGTTTAACATATGTAAATGAAGGCGTGTCAGGGGAGGTGTCTCACGTGCGCTCAGTTCCACGTTAATTGTGATGTACAAAAGGAATGTGCGTGGATTCAGGCGTACGCACGGTTTGATACATCTGGATTTTTTTGTGCGTACGCAGTTTTCTGGATTTGACCGTACGTCACGTTTCAGTAAGAAATCCACGCAAGTCTTTGTACATGAGGACCCTGGTCCATATAAATGCACCAGGAAATATGCAGTTTTAACTCCCACTCTCTCTCATAAACCTCCATGGAAACTCATTCCTGCCTTGTGCCTTCTGGGTGGAGATGTAACAAAAGTCACATGACACTTCGGGACTCTTCGGCCAGGTTTCCGGATTCATTCGGGAGTGTTTTTTTTTTTTTTTTTTTTAACCCTCGCCTGGCCCAAATGCAAAAATGAAAATAGACATAATATTAAATTACAGTAATTGTCCTATATGGTGAATTGTTACTGTCATGGTGGGTGTTGTCCTTTAATGATCTATGAAACTGTGGCTGGATCGTTTCAAATTTGGAAAACCTTGACTGTCAAATAAATCTTATTCTCTTAGCATTGCCATACAGTTTTTCTTGCTATTTTCCACATACCTGGGTTGCTCTCCTGAGGCCTCACTATGCTCTTTACACCCGTGGAGGCACAACTCTCTCAGACAATATCAGAATACAGCCATGCCAAGGTAACACTATGCTACAGCCATGTGCATCATGTCTGAGCTAGGATGTTTCCATTACCTTGTCACAATCACATTTACTCCCTAGGTATAAAACCATGTTAGACAGTTCTGCTTCAAATTCTTGAGGAAAAAGCCCCACCCGTGCACATAGTCCCATATCATAGATATGCTGCCCCTCAGGACTTTAATATGATGCTAAATCATCACATCCTCACTAGAAATGTTTTTTACATGCTCAAAACCTTCCACACTCTATTGCCTGTAATGGAGAGCACTGCATTCTTAATTTGCACCTCCACAAGATCTGCAAAGAACATCCAAGTTGTGGTTAATTAGTGGCATATTTGTGGGTGTGATAGAGACCTTGGTGTAAGAAAATAATACTTTTATTAATGATAGTTACTTGTAAAAATACTAATCTAAATTTAAACAATACTCTGGAATTTTGCTATATTTATATTCTCCACCATAACTTGCTCATCCTTTCTGTTATGCTACATTAAAGGTGACTTGCATGAGCACTAAACACTGGCACTGAACCCATCCAGTATGGGCCATATAATAGCTGGCACAGCAAGTGGCCGACTTAAGTAGCAGGCTTTCTGTATTTCTCAATGATTTCAGCGGAAACCACATCAGGGTTTTAACCATCCCCACAAACCCTGGAGGTAAAATGCACCAAAGCGCAACCACTCCATGAAAAGTAAGTTACGTTTGTAACAGCACAGCTTCCATCTCATTCAGACAGTTAGCCTCATTATGTACAAGGTCAGATCAGCCACATGAGCATGAGCGCTTTTGTTTTTGCTGGAATTGGAGTGTAAAGGTAACTATGTGACAATGCGATTGCTCAGCAAAGTAATCCTACTTCATGTTCAATTCAAAACATTGAGTGGTTATTGTTATGTTCATTGCTTACAGAAGGGTATTGCTGCTTGACTTGACTTAAAGAGAAAAAAATATTAGAAACAGATAATTACTAATGAAACAAGTTCATCATCTAGAAAACAGGGATCATCGGTCAGGAGATGATTTAAAACACTTTCTGCATCATCAACTACTGTCCACAGCATGTTTGGAAATGGCAGAGCTTCTCTCGTATTACAAAAACAGGTATTTACTTCTTGTGGGCCTTCTCCCTCAGCAGTCTGGTTGTGGATGTAATTTCCTGGCTAGGTGACATACACCAAACCCCTGAGCGTCACTCTTTATTAACAAGACACAAGGTTTCTTTCCCAAAAAAGTTTTCATTATAGTAATGTGACCATAGTGGTGCAATTGTTCCCTTATCAGTCAGTACACTCAGTGCAACACATTGACTATGGGAATTGCGCCGCCGCGCGGTTCACCTGAAGTAATACAATCACGCCTTTTCTAAAGGCAGGTGGGCGTCAGCGTCAGCAATGAGGCCCCGCCCTCTTTGCATAAAGGGGCTGACGCCCCACCTTCATTCTCTTTTGCCCTTCACCTCGCTTCACACCTGAACTTCGCAGGACTCTCTGTGACCGGATCGCTCGGCTGGAGGTGAGCTCGCTCCCTGCCCTGAGCATTACAGAGAAACTTTCCTGTGAGCACTGGGATTAGCGGAGGCTAACCCAGTGTCATCTACCTAAATCTCGAGGTTTTTTCTGCTTTTTTCGCAGCTCAGCTACGAGATAAAGTTAGCTGCACCACGCTACCTGCGTAGCTAACGGCTGCAGCTAGCTACCGAGAGCAGCTCGACGTGAGGACATCTTTGCAACTGCTAGCGGACGGCTAACTGGCTACAACTCGACGTCTCTTCTCAGCCATGGCTCCGGAGAAGAGCAAGAGAAAGTCAAAGAACTCCAACAAGAACAGCAGGCCAGTGAGCCCCGGCTCCCGAGCCTGCCCCAGCGGATGTGGTTATTCCCTCTCAGTGACGGACACCCACGAGGCCTGTCCCGTCTGCTTAGGGATGCTACACGCTAAAACTGCTTTGGACTCCCCCGAGACCTGCCTTCACTGCGGACTGCTACGTGAAGCAAAGAGACGGAGACGCATGGACTTTGTGGTCAAAGCCATGGGCGGCTCCACCACGGTGCGGGAACTGCTCCTCGACGAAGCCCTCACACCCACGGCGGAGCTCGAGGCTGTTGACCTGGAGGACAGCGGTCAAGTTGACTGGGGAGGAAACATGGATGTGGTGGCCCCGCTCGGGGACTCTACCAATGAGTTCGATACGAGGGACTTGTTGCAAGCAGATGAGCTCTTGCTAACAGCCTCGGGCGAGCTAACTGACGACAAAGCCGACAACGAGGACGAAGGAGAAGACGAGGACTTCTCCCAGATCCCCGCGGCAGGTCATGAGTTATGGTGCATAACTTTCAGTTTTGTTCATCAATGCTATAAGGCCCTGTCTGTTGTATTCTTTTCTGTCTGAACTGCCTTTGTCCCATTCCTTTTCTTGCTTGGACCGTTAGTTCTCTGTCCTATTTACCAGTGATCTCAGGATAATCAAAAGGGAAATAACGCTCATGTCTTGTCTTTCACAGCCGTGTCTGTTATTTGGACCCATTTATCTTCTCTTGTTCATCTAGTACTTTGTAAATATCTGCTCACTCTGCAGCCTCCTTCTGATTTTTGTGGAACTATGTGTTGATTTGTACAGCATTGTAGGGGTGGGCAGAGCTCTCCAAATACTGATAATATCAATATCAACATGGGTATTGATATTGATCAGTACCAGTGTACAAAAGATTGATAC
>JBBPBX010035856.1:1713-31820 GCA_038048925.1 Garcialebias charrua | reverse complement strand
ATTGTTTTTAGAAGCTGCATGAGCGTGACCTAAAGCTCTCATCTGATTGGTTGCCGTGAATGTCAATCAAGGGGCGGGATGTTTTCAGTTGTCATCTGATTGGTTGCCCTGCATGTCAATCAAGTAACGGGATGTTTCATTGGCTGACAATTTTTTAATGTCACGCTGTGGGAAAAAAATAAAATAATAATAATGTCACGCTGCGATCGACCAGGAATGCCTCCGCGATCGACCTGTCGATCGCGATCGACGTAATGAGCAGGTCTGGTATAAAGTTACACAGAAACCTCACAGGTCTTGGCCCACGTTTCTGTTCACGTGTGACTCTGTCTGTGTAATCTTGTTTACTGTCAGCATCTTGTTGGCTGTCAGCATCATGACCTTCAGGATGTTGTTGTGTGTCAGCAATTGATTTGCTGTCAACATCCATGGCAATGTTGGTAGTAGTGTGCGCTGAGTTATCGAAGACGATGTCACGCATTGTACCAGTTCGGTCATCCTCTGTATCATTCAAGTTTTCAAACAACCAACTTATGTCCACTATCTCCTCAGAGCTTAGAGGTATGTTGCCTTTTTCCTGGAACTTCTGTGACCTTTTGCTACTCCCGGACTGTCCAGTCCGCAGTGCAGGGGCAGGAGCTTTGCTCGGTGTAGACCGCGGAGGGTCACTTAAAGAGCGGGCGTCCACCGTTTGTGGTTTTTTGCTTATCTCGGGCAGCTTCGTCCGAGGTGCAGGGACAGGGCGTGTGCTCGTCCTTCTCAACCATATTGGGTCTCTTAACCACTTCGGGTCATAGTTCCAGCGGGCATCGACATGTCGTGGTTTGTTAGTTTGAAAAACATGTTTTTTCTCGCCTATTTTAGGAGAGGGAGTTGATGAACTTGTCCCTTCCAGCTCCAGCGAGTGGGATTTGACCTTTTCTTGGTAATGTAGTTCACGTTCTGGTTTTGTTTTTAACCAGATCGGGTCAGGGAGTTGACGAACATCAAAACCATTTATAGCACGCCGTTTTATTTTTAATTGCTCAATCTCACTTTTTAACTCAAGTTTTTCTTGTTGAAAATTTTCTCTTCTGCGAATGTTATCTTGCCTTAACAATTCAAGTATTTCTGTGTGCAGCTGTAAAGCTTCATCACAATCGTTATCTCCCATCTTTTTGTTTTGATTTTGTCTGATCTCACGTTTTAACTTAAGTTTTTCTTGTTGAAAAATTTCTCTTCTGCGAATGTTATTATGCCTCAACAATTCAAGCTTTGCTGTGAGCAGCTGTAAAGCTTCATCATAATTGTTATCTCCCATCTTTTAGTTTTGATTTTGTTTGAATCAATAAGACGGTATTTATTATAGTGTATGCAAATAAATGCTTTCTTAGCGGTGAGTTATTTAACTAAAACAGCTTTCTGGGTTTGTTCCTGTAATCTATAAACAAGTCTTTTGTTCATTCAGTACCTTTATTTATTTTAGGTTTTACCTTCAATGAAAAATATGGTAAGTTAAGCCTTCGTGGCCGTATTAACTTAATAGACCTATTTTTTAAAACAATTACTATTAAACCACGCTTAATGTTTTCTGTCTTTCACTCAACCGCCTTCTTAAAGATTTCAAATAAATGCAATGTTCACACTAAAATGTTAGCAGATTTTGTTTTATTTTGCTCCAAGAGAATGTATTTCAGATTCAGTAAAACTGTTTTGAGTTGCCGCAGTTATCTGGATTGAAAAATGTAATTTTGTTTGTTATTTTAAACTTTTTATTTAAAATAAACTGGAGTCATTAATTGTACACAGAAAAACGTTAAAAATGCCATTTTTAACTAAAAGTGTGCAGTTGTGCACACCAATTCTGTTTAAAATTCAGAGATGTGAAGAGCTTAATGTGGAAATGCTCTGTTCTCCATCATTTTTTTTTTATTTAATTTGAAAATCAAATAAAAAATGCTTTTTGAGTGTTATTTTAAATCTCTTCAGTATTTAAAATGAGCACAAATTGTGTGTCTGTACCTCTGTTATTCTAAAATTCTTATTTAAAATAAACAGGAATTTTTGTTTGTGTACAGAACAATTTTTTAAAGCTGGTAATTTCACCATAAAAATGCTGACTTTTTTATGATGTTTTTGAGAAAACTCATCTGTCAACGTCTCTTAACCAACAGGGGGCGGATTCAAGTCTTATGTCATCACGTGGAGACTGATTTATTTCATTCAGTATTTAAACTAAAAACAACCTTTTCAGAATTAATTTCTAGTGTGTCAGTGATAAACGCTCGAACCACGTTCTTGTCAGAGACAAATCTATGTTGTTAGACAGTTTAGATGGCTTTAGATGAGTTTTTAAGCTTCTAGTGAAACCTCTTTTCACCGTGTGTGTGTGAACTGCGTCTGCTTGTCACCCAAAGTGCACCAGGAAATGACGACAAGAATGGGCGGGCCAACGCAGCGTGCGTAGCGCGTCACCAGCTTCGTACGTGAGCGAGGCGGAGCTCGCTACAAGATACGTGACGTCAACAAATCAATCACAGCGTTTGCAGTGCTTTACCCATGCCTTCATGGTGAATGTAGTTTTCTTACCTTCGACCAATGAAGTACCGGAAATGACGACAAAGTGGGTTGGTCGCAACGGCGTGCGTTCCCACTACAGCGAATCAGCGTTCGCTACGAGAGTGATTGACAGCTCACAGCACTCGTTTCATCCAATCACAGCTCATAAACAAACGTGTACAGTACTAGGACACGTAGCTCTGTAACGTTACCTTAGCACAGCAGAAAGCAACCTTATAGACTCTTAATCAACTCAAACGCTTCAAATTAACTTCCCAAAATTCTGAAACGTGGCCAGGGCCGGATTTAGGAGGATGGGGGCCCCTGGGCTTGAGTCATCCTGTGGGGCCCATATATATATACCGGAGTGTGCGTGTGTGTATGTATGTATGTATGTATGTATGTATGTATGTATGTATGTATGTATGTATGTATGTATGTATGTATGTATGTATATATATATATGTATGTATGTATGTATGNTATATGTATATGTATATATATATATATATATATATATATATATATATATATATATGTATATATATATATATATATATATATATATATATATATATATATATATATATATATATATGTTTGTTTGTTTTGCTTTGGTTCAGATGATGAGCAGAAAATGACTGAATAGTAAGTTTTCACAACTTACAACTTTAATATGCCAGTTGTCACAAACTACAAACAACCCTGAACTGGTTAAATACAAAACCACATGTTAGGGTTTGAAACTAGAATATGATGCTTCCATCACAAAATAAAATCACTGAATAGCTATTGTTGCCTGGACTTCAACACAAACTTCCCTGCAACACGCTTGCAGCAACTTCATTTTTTCTCTTCCCTTGTTTCTTCACCTGGTTTGGGGGGCCCCAGCTCCATTTCTTCTACAGCCGCCCCTGCTTTCTCCTACACCAGCTCCTTTGCCTCCGTTCCTGCACTTTTTATTTCTCCATTCACCTCCACCTCCACTTTCACTTCCTTATCACCAGCGGTGGGTGGGGGACCGGCTGCGCGCACCCCCCCTCCCCCGCCGGCAGCGGGAGGGGACCGGCCACGCTGAAGCGAATAAAAGATAAAATCATCCAGTTTTACATAAAACCTAACAAGAACAGTTTTCTCCTTTGTGAGACAACGTGTTTGAGACTATCCGTTCACAAAAAAAACTTAGGGGGCGGGTCCGGAGGCTCTGGGGGGCCCTAAAATCCCGGGGCCCCGGGCTCAAGCCCCTGAAAGCCCCTGCATAAATCCGGCCCTGAACGTGGCAATCACATTTAAAACAGGCACAACTAAGCTACGCTCAGTAACCCAGCACTGCAGCTGTAGAACAAACACGGACTCTCTCGGAGCGCGTCAAGGTCGGTTCCGGTCCACTTTTTCATGGAGCAGAAACTCGGGTCTGAACAGAACCACTATCCGACAACGTTCTAACAGTAATATGCTTCTATGACCTGCTCTAACATGTAAAATACCAGCACAGCAATCTTGTAGATGTTAAATTAGCTTTTCAGGCAATTTGACTCGGCGGTCAAACAAAGCTTTGTACAGGAGTCTGCGTGAACTGGACCGAACAGGACCAGAACCCCCACAGACCACGGCTGACAAAACTTCACCTGAATGCTTCCAACAGCGTGTAACAGAGTTGAAACGATAATAATCTCACAGCTTCAAATGATAAAAACATGCAGAATCTGCCTGTCTTGACACTTCCAGCCAAAATTATTATCCTTAGAGTTTAAAACTTGGATCCTAATATGCAAACATGACGTTACAGTTCATGAGAGACCACAGATATATCAATAAACTTTCAGAAAACACGTACGGCCACCAGATGTAGAGAGCATGAGGGAGACCATATATTGTGTCTTTAAACACATATAGTGCCACCCAGATGTAACTAAAGGATTTTAACAGGGGTCAGTAAAGGTCATCACTGGACAGTTCAAAAACCTTAGTTTGACCCTGGGTAGGTCCACTACATCTATATCCAGCTAACAATTTTTTTTGCCGAGTCTCCTCTCTTAAAACACGAACACTCCACCCACGTGAAGAGAGCACCCCACCCACTTCCAGAGAACTGCCCACCCACTTCAAGGCGGCTCTGCGGCAAATGCGTAATGAACGCGGGTGGCCCAGAGCCACCCAGGGGTGGCCCGGGCCATTGAGGGCTGGCCAATGCGTAAACGGCTACAGAGACCTCATGGGGGGATCCTTCCGTATGTGCCCTGTTTGAATCCGGATGGCTGTAAACGAGTTCCACACACCGCAGGTCCGCGGCAGCCACCGCTTCTCCCACCGTGCGGTTCAGCCCGCACAACAGCTGGGAAGGTCATCATGGCCTGGATCAAAGCATTTTCACTGAGCGGAAGTCTCGCCAGCACGCCGATCGCGGCGGTCCTCCTCAGCCTTCAGGGGCAGAAACAGCCACCAGTATCCCAATAATCCACAGAGATTCCACGTCCCCGACAGAAAGAGCGGTCAGTTACATTAGTCTGCTCCGCGAGTCCATAATGTAGCTCACCGCACGCGTGTCGATGGGGCTCCCCGGCTCTCCCTGGCCGGTGCGCTTCGCAGATTTTTTTTTTATCGATAGTATCGATAGATGAAATAGCCCAGAAAACAGTCCACGCACATAAATCCATTCCAAATTGGTTCGAGCGAGCGCTGAAGAGTTACAGACGAGACAAATGCAGAAGCAGGGGGGGGGGGAACCAGGGAGGTGTAGGAGCAAAAAGAGATGCGACCTGCTCTGCCGAGAGCGGAAGTTGAGGTCATGAGCTTTGGGTTGTGACCGAAAGAACGAGATCTCGGATACAAGCGGCTGAAATGAGTTTTCTCCGCAGGGTGTCTGGACTCTCTCTTATGGTGTGGTCACACCGAGCAGCGTTTTTACCTCAAAGCTTCCAGCCTCCATGTAAAGTCAATGGTGGACGCACCTAGGCACCTCCTGGCGTCTGGCGTCAGGTCGCGTGCGTGTTGCGCGTTCTGAGGAGCGTTTTTCCGTGCACGTGAACCGGCGTCGGCTTCCAAGTTCCGCTTCAGCTGAGCTGAAGTTTTCGCGGTTCAAACTTTCAAACGCCGCTCAACTCCACCTGATTGGTTGGTGTGTCAACCAATCAGGGAGAGTCGGGGGGCAGAAGAGAGGGGGCAGTGGGAGAGTCCCTATGTGACGCGGAAACGAGGGTGCGCGCGCACCATGTGACGTATTGTTTGTCGGAAAAAAAAAGAAAAGACTCGCGAGCTCGTGGACTATGGAAGAGAAACTCATTGTAGCTGTGTGTTCGCGACAATTCCTTCACGACCAGTCAAGTCTGCTCGACAGAGACGGAAATAAAAGGCTCCTCGCCTGGCGGAGTGCAGTGACTCTGTGCGCAGGACTCTGTATACCGGTAAGCTCCTCCCACACCCCGTCGCCACAGCAACGAAGCCGCCGCAACACTACAGTTTGGACAACACTGGGCAGCGCGTCCACTTCCGTGCGTGAGGAGCGTTTTCGGAGGTCAAAACGTTTTTGGTGTGCTCACACCATAAGAGATAGGGTGAGAAGCTCAGTCATCCGGGAGGGACTCGGAGTAGAGCCGCTGCTTCTCCACATCGAGAGGAGCCAGTTGAGGTGGCTCGGGCATCTGGTTAGGATGCCTCCTGGACGCCTCCCTGGTGAGGTGTTCCGGGCATGTCCCACCGGGAGGAGACCCAGAGGAAGACCCAGGACACGCTGGAGGGACTATGTTTCTCGGCTGGCCTGGGAACGCCTTGGGATTCCCCCGGAGGAGCTGCTCCAAGTGGCTGGGGAGAGGGCAAGTCTGGGCCTCCCTACTTAGGCTGCTACCCCCGCAACCCGACCCCGGATAAGCGGACGAAAATGGATGGATGGACTGTGTTAGGATAGGCAAAGTGCTTGGTAACTTGGTAACTGTACATGTACGTGTATATGGGGCGGCCAGTGTGTATGTGTTTTCCGATTTACGCCGATTTTCGCCTTACGACGCGCCGTAGGAACGGAACTCCGTCGTAAGTCAAGGACTACCTGTATACTGTAAATGTTCCAGTTCTACCAGTTTTTCCGGCTCAATGGTCATGAGCATGTGCAGAAGCATTTGTCACATCTGGCCTGATGGGGGATGTTTTGAACCTGTGGACTGATGACCAAACCAGGATGAGCTGCTGTGTTCATGATGGTGTGGAGGTGTTGGATCATGCTGAGCTGAAGGCCTCTCAGGCGTCACTGTGACATCAGGTGATTGGTGACATAATCCTCGTACTGTACACATCCCATTTTGTAATGGTTTGAGTAAACTTTGGACAGGGCTCACTGGTTTCAGCTGCAAAGCTTCTACTTTGTACACTGAAGATTTCAACAACACACTCAAGCGTTGGTTGTATTTATTTTTGAGTGCAGCAGTTGAACACTTTACTTTTAAGTGACAAAAGGATGTTGCTGGTAAATTACTTGCTGCTCATCAGACATTTTGACTATTTATGCTAATGTGGCGTTCTCCAAACTACAAAAAGTTGCTGTACTGCAATTTGTTCTCAAATGGCCGGGGAAAGCAGTAAAACTGTGTTTATTTCATAACGGCAGTGCAAAAGGAGATTTTGACTGCATGTTATTGTTTTATGAACACCTGACTCCCAGAGTTTCTTATCATTTCTGCCTGTAAAGCTCACCTTCGTGTTTGGCTCCAGCTTTGATTTAGCAGGTACAGCACTTTTTGACTTTAAGTGCTGCACTTGAAGCAGAAGTTTAAACGTCGTGCATGCACCAATGAGCTCACAATGGTTTTGTTGCTCTTGAGCCCATTTTCACACTTAAACCACATCTGTTTGTTTTTTTAAATACAGAACTGTCTAAGGTCCTGAAGAGCTGTTTTAACTTTTCCCCAGCGGTCTTTTAAAAACTCCCAAGTCTTTACTTTTAAAGAGCTCCTGTGAAAATGTTATAATAATGTCCTGCCTCAAAACTACAACTCATTTTAGGATACTTTCCTAATACTGTAGTGTGGATGTTTATGAAGCATTCACACTATTGTGATCCATTTGTCGTCCGTATGTTTATTGGCATCTTTCTCGTTCTGCAATTTTTGTGCTATTTCAACAAATCATATCAAAACGTTCGGCTCTTTCAGGACAACCCTGCCATGACTTTAGGTATTGGTGCAGCTTTAGCTTTTTTAAATATTTAGTATTTTCTTCCATTTTTTTTCCCTCATAGAAGATGACTTGAGCTCATTTTACATCCTTCACATCTTTAGATCTGTTTACAATATTTTACTGCTCATTTCACATTCTGTTCTGCTTCAGCTTTGTTCAGCTTCGTTGTGTAAATGTAAACCTTTTTTCCAGCTACTTTCAGCTAATTTCATCTGCTTTTTCGGCTGTTTTGTTCTCCTTTCAGGTTCTTTCTGCTAGCTCATATTTTTTGTGCATTTTGTAACTTCGTTCTGCTAATTTCAGCTTGTTATGCACCATTCAGCTAATTTCTGCAGTTTCTGCTTTTTCTACTATTTTCGCTACTATTTAATAATAATAATAATTTGTCACATTTGTCATCTGTGTATGTTCCCATACTTGACAGACGAAATTGGTCTTCTGCATTTAACCCAACCACTACCAGGTGGTGCAGTGAGCAGCGTAGTCGCGCCCATTTAGCTGCTTTATGCTAATTTTATCAGGCTAATTCCATATTTTTTGCACTCATTTCAACCTTTTTCAGCCTTGTTCAGCAAAAACCTCCTCTCTCCACTTCCATCTGGTAAGTTAAGCTTCTTTTTGCCTTTTTAGCTATTTTCAGTTGTGTTCTTTTTGCTAATTTTAGCTTTTTTTCAGATAATTTCCCCTTTTTTTGTGCTCATTTCTGCTTCTTTGAGCTTAATTGGGCAAACATGTTTTTTCTACTTTCTTCTGCTAATTTAAGCTTGTTCTATCGTTTCAGCTATATAGTTCTTTTCGTTTTTTTTTGTTGTTGTTGCTAATTTCAGCTCTTTTCAGGTGAATTCAAGTTTTTCATGGTAAGTTTTGCTACTTTTAGCTTAATCAACTTCTTTATATTGATTTAAACTATTTATGCTCATTACAGCTATTTCTGCCATTTCAGCTATTATTTAGCAGTTTTATGCTAATTTTAGCTTTTTCAGCTAATTCCACAATCATTGAGCTCATTCCAGCTCTTTCCACTTCCTTCTGGTAGTGCAAGCTTCTTTCTGGATTTTCAGCTTCTTTTCAGCTGTTTCTGTTGCTAATTTCAGCTTTTTTAGCTAAATTCCTAATTTTTGTGCTAATTTCTCCTTATTTAAACCTAATTCAAGAATTTTTTTTGTACTTTGTTCTGCTTACTTTGGCCTGTTCTTTTATTTCAGCTACATTTCAACATGTTTTTTAATGTTTGTTTTAGATAATTTCAACTGTTTTTCCAGCAAGTTATTCTGCAAAAAGCAATCACACTGCATTTTTGCAGGAAATTAAATGTCTCTGTTTTTTTGTTTGTGTGCGTGTGTGTGTGTGCGTGTGTGTGTGTGTGTGTGTGTGTGTGTGTGTGTGCGTGCGTGCGTGCATGCTGGTTTTTACAACACTAGAATTAAAATGACAATGTTTAAATAGAATTGATTAGATTCTCATCTTTTCAAAATACTCTATATCAAGTCTGTGTAGTGATTCCTGCTGAATTCGGTGTTGATCCAGCTGATAGGCTCTTGGAATGAGATGAGCTCAGTCTTGATTATTTAAAGACTCCAGGAAACATTCTTCTTAAAATACTTTAAATGTCTTCATTCTTTATGGCATAGTCTTCTAGAGTCTAGAAGACTATGCCATAAAGAGAAGAATCCATTTCCACAGGTCTAGAATCTAGACCAGTGAAAATGGATTCTTCTCGTAGCAGATTCAAACTAAAACCTGCCAATATGAGAGCACTGTGACAAGATTCAAACCCAGTTTCTTAAAACTTTACTTCAAAGCAGCCTAACTTTGATACATTTTAAACTTGATAAATGGGTCTTCAGACTTTCTGAGGATCTCTGTTTTTGAACTTTGGCAGCTTTTTCTTTTCTCTCTTTCACCTGAACATTTGGAGGATTTTTATTTTAAGTCACTTAATTTTCACTCGTGTCATTCAAACATAAAAATGTTACTATTCCCAAGGGATGAACCAGAATCAACATCAGACAAGATGCAATATGTTTCCTGTTGAAAAAATACAATTGATCTAATTTATGTAGTTGAATAAATACCAAAAAATAACAGTTTTACCAATTAAAAATAGAGTATTTTAGCACTACAATGTGATTCCTGAAGCGTAACCACTTGAAAACTTTACACAGTTGATGATCGGCTATAAGATGAAGCCTCTCTGAGGTTTCAATCAAATGCAATTTCAGTCAAAGTCAAAAAGTCAAAGTAAACTTTATTGTCAAAACTGCAATATGTATAGGACATACACAGGATTGAAATTGCATTTCTCTCTGTCCCTCGGTGCAACAGTAAACACTTAAACACTAAAACACTGAAACATTTAATAAACATAAGCATAAAATGAAATTATAAAAGTGTAATACTGTCCTGAGTTTTTGCATAGTAGTTTTTGCATAGTAGTAGTATGAAAGTATGAAAAGTTACACCAACACTAAAACACTAAACATTTGATAAACATAAGCATAAAATGAAATAACAAAAGTGTAATACTGTCCTGAGTTTTTTGCATAGTAGTATAAAAGTGTAAAAAGTATAAGAATGAAAGTTCTGGCATTGACATTTGTAATAGAGTGACAAAGCAGCATATGAAGTTTATGTACACAGTATATGTATGAGGTAGTTGATATTGGTATAGAGGTAAAGTGGCATATGCAATAAGGCTAGTAAAAAAAATATATATCAGCAGTAGTGTAGATATAAAAAGTAGTGTAAATGTAAGCAGTAGTAATAAATGTGAACAGTAGTAATGAATGTAAACAGTGAATGTAAACAGTAGTATGACTATAGGCAGTATGTAATACAAACATTAGTGCAAATATAAGAAGTAGTGCAAACTGAATGAGCACATGACCACATGAATCCTGTGTATGTCCTGTACATATTGCAGTTTTGACAATAAAGTTGACTTTGACTTTTGTGTCTGAGTGTTTTGTGGATTTATTGTATTATTTTTAACATAAAGTCATAACTTTCAGGTGCTGTTCATCTGCTGTAGATTAGTTGTTTTGTTCACTTGTACACTTTTTTGCCACTTTTTCACTTATTAATCTGCACAATACGCTATCATGAAGAGGTACGAGGACAGAAAATTTGTGAAAAAGAAGCAAACGTCAAAATACTTGAAAGGAAAATCTTGAGAATCAAGAAACAACTGTTAAGAAAGTCTGGATTTTAAAAGACATCAGAGATGGTTTAAAGCTATTGCACAAAATAACACTTCAAAAGGTTCAAGCTTTAAAAAAATCTAAAAGATTATTTGCATAGAACCAATTGCACATCTGAAGCTATAATGCAGTATATTCAGTTTACCATATTTCTTGGCCTGTAAGTCACAATTTATTTGCATAATTTGCATGGCCTGTGACTTATACACCAAAGCGACGTATTTATGGATTTCCCCACATTTATAAAACAATTATTAAGGGCAGCACGGTGGCACAACTGGTAGAGCTGCTGCCTCTCAGCGAGAAGGTTGCCGGTTCAAATCCCGGTCCGGGGGCCTTTCTGGGTGGAGTTTGCATGTTCTCCCCGTGCATGCGTGGGTTTCCTCCGGGTACTCCGGTTTCCTCCCACAGACCAAAAAACATGCATGTTAGGCTGATTGGTGACTCTAAATTGACCCTAGGTGTGAGTGTGAGAGTGGATGGTTGTTTGGTGTGAGTGAGACAGGTCCCTCTTGTAAATGAGTCCCCGTGACTCAACGAGGCTAGCCTGTATAAATAAAGGTTGAATGAATGAATGAATTATTGGCTGAGATATGACGATTTCATTCATTCTGAGTGAAAAATATTGAACTCTACCATTTTCAGCCACTAGATGGCACTCGAGTGGTAAGGTATGCCGTTGTATCATGTAATAGGTAAAAGTGGCTATTAGTGACACAATCGGCTTGCCATATACTGCCACTTTTGTCTAACTTGAACAACCGAATCAGCTTAATTTCGCGGCGCTGCCCGGTGAAATGAAGCGGATTTGACCGTCAAAGTTCATTTATTAAGTAAAAGTTCAACTGAGACACACATTTGCTATAACGTCAAACAAACAAATACTTCGTTTTTAAGTGGTTATCTTGTTAAGCCCCCAGTATAGCTCTGCATTGGGCCGAACGCCGCTCGACGCCGTGCGAACGCCGCGCGAACGCCACGGCACAAGCCTTTGAACGCGGGCGTGAATGCGCCAAGCTCAAATTTTACGACCGCTTACGCGCGCGCGTCGTCTCACAATAAACTGCCCGGCGCCGGACTGTTTTGTATGAGACACAAATGTATTAAATTCCCCCTCTTCATCTCTGATCTGGACTTTTCTTTTGTTTTTTTGCCAAAAGTCAAGTGATCGCTTCCTCCTTGAGGAGGAAATGAATGAATTTGTCACGAGCGAACATAAACTCATGTGGCTGCGGGAGGCTCTAAATATTTCCTGGTGTTCTGGTGTACTGGACCAATGCTCCCTGTTTTTATTTTATTTTTTAGAACTTTTTATTAACATATAAACACAGAAAACCGCTGCGCAGCCGTCCCCCACCCGACCTGTCAATCAATTCAGTAGGCGTGTCAGAAAATGACCAATCAGCGACCTCAATTTGTCCCGTAGGTAAACGCTCCGCCCTGCTGCTGCTCAAATGACATCAGGAATTTGGAGTGAAATCACTGGAGCCTCACGCTGAGCTATACGTGAACTGCCTGCGCGCTGCACGCGCGCGTCGAGCGGTGTTCGGCCCAACGCAGAGCTATACTGCAGGCTTAAAATTTCAAAGAAACGCACAGCAACTCATCCCTCTGGGCGCGCCCGCTTCTGCAAATCAGGTTTTGAAATGCAGCTGATTAGACCGTGAAAGTGCATTTATTAAGCAAAAGTTAGACTGAGACACACCTTTAATATAATTTTGAGCAAACAAATGACTGTTTTTAAGTGTTAATCTTGTTGAATTTTTGTTAAAGTCCTCCCGTGCATGCTCCCGTGGCTGCCATTTGGCAGTCCATCGATTTTTGGCACAACACCAGCCCACATTTCCAGGTTCGGCCCACATTTCCAGGCTCGGCCCACATTTCCAGGTTCGGCCCACATTTCCAGGTTCGGCCCACATTTCCAGGTTCGGCCCACATTTCCAGGTTCGGCCCACATTTCCAGGTTTGGCCCACATTTCCAGGTTCGGCCCACATTTCCAGGTTCGGCCCACATTTCCAGGTTCGGCCCACATTTCCAGGTTCGGCCCACATTTCCAGGTTCGGCCCACATTTCCAGGTTCGGCCCACATTTCCAGGTTCGGCCCACATTTCCAGGTTCGGCCCACATTTCCAGGTTCGGCCCACATTTCCAGGTTCGGCCCACATTTCCAGGTTCGGCCCACATTTCCAGGTTCGGCCCACATTTCCAGGTTCGGCCCACATTTCCAGGTTCGGCCCACATTTCCAGGTTCGGCCCACATTTCCAGGTTCGGCCCACATTTCCAGGTTCGGCCCACATTTCCAGGTTCGGCCCACATTTCCAGGTTCGGCCCACATTTCCAGGTTCGGCCCACATTTCCAGGTTCGGCCCACATTTCCAGGTTCGGCCCACATTTCCAGGTTCGGCCCACATTTCCAGGTTCGGCCCACATTTCCAGGTTCGGCCCACATTTCCAGGTTCGGCCCACATTTCCAGGTTCGGCCTACATTTCCAGGTTCGGCCCACATTTCCGGGCGGTCAGCAGTGACACATAATAGATGCGACGTATACGACAAAGCAACATATTTATGGATTTTTCTACTTTATTAGACATATTTGGACTGATGTGACTTATAGGGCGGTGCAACGTGCATGTCGGAAAATACAGTACGTCATTGAGCTTACTACCATACAAGCTTACACCTAAAGCTTCGTCTTCACAGAAACTGTTTGACAATTGTCTAAAATAATCAGGTCCTCCACAGTTCAGGCTTTTATAGCACAGAGACAGAGGAAAGGTTTGACACATGACAAACAGCCAGATGCTATATGTTTACTTATGATTCACGGCTGCGTTCTGAACAACTGTGGGAGAGAACATAGGGAGCTGTTTATGTGATTTGTGCACACTAACATTAAGTACACTTTCAGAGGATTACCAGTGCCCAAGGCATCAAACTGTCAGATTTTTCTCCACAAAGACTCCAATTTCTTTAAGAGCTGCAACTTTTCACACAAACCCAAACCCTCGCAGTCTCACCTCCCTCCATTGGTTTCCGTGCACTCAGAGAAACATGGGAGTGGTGATGACGGTGTGGCTGTTGTGGGTAATCTAGGAGGCGGCGTGTGTGTGTAAGTGCATGTGTGTGAAGGGGTGTGGGGGCTGCTGCAGATGCTTAATTTCTCACACTGGCAATTTCAAGGACGTCAAAATGAATTACACGTAGGGAGTCCACGTTTGGTCAAATCTTTCTGCCTAATCCACACAATCCCATCCTCCTCAGCTAATTTCATATCTGCAGCCATTTAAAAGAAGAAGAAGAGAGAAAAAACAATGGACCACACTGGTAACAGGGCCACCGCTGCATTCCTTTATCCTCTTGTTTTCCCTTTTTTCTTACAGAAAACGTGCAGGGAGCTCTGATCTGTGATTTGCATGAACAGTAATTAAGAGGATCGGGGATTTATGTGCTTCACCGAGCGGCGGCAAGCACCATTCAGGTAATAAAGCGGTGAATAACAATTGTGCTTTTTTCCTGACACCTCTGAGGGGCCATTTAACAATAGGTACATGAAAGGAATGCACAATAAATCAAATCTTGAAAATGTAAAAAAATGTTTGACACAGTTGTTTTGTGGTGAAGGACTCTCAGTAACTACCACATGAAATCTTACCTTAATATTTGTAAAACTGACCGAGTTGCAGACATTTGCAGACTACTGTATAAGGATTATCACTAGAAAACATTACTGTACTACCATGCATCAAATGTTTTGTTTTGCAAATTGAAACTACTGAAATTTTATGATTTGGTTGACTATAATATTCTTTAAATATTGTACAAAACTCAGAACTTCACATTACCCTCAAATATCCAAACGTTTTTTGTAAAAAGGAAAAGTACTTACAATCTTAAGGGTCCAGATATTTTTGTTATGCCACAGTGTAGCACTAGTTTAAGAAGTAGGTCTACTTTAATGCATGGAATGGTTTAGAAAATGATATTAAAGCTGCGAAATCAATGACTTTGTTTAAGAAAATGATTAAAATTAGGTTTCTGGAAGGAAAATATGTAAATTGGTTGGTATCAAAACTTTATTTTTGGTAAAGTATGATGAGTTACTTATTGTCTAGTGTTTTTTGGTGGATTACTGTGTTTGAATTAATTGTTTGAATTAATTTTGTTGAAGAAGGGGCAGACGTAATACGATTTTATCTTCTTCTGCTTCCTTTCATTTCATGTACAGGTGGTCCCCGACTTACGATGTTCCGACTTTACGAACGCGCTTACGAACAGTACTGTTGTACAGTAAATACAGTACTGGTATGTGTTTTTAGATGAAAGTGTGTTAGCTAATCGTTTGTAAATAAAGTTCTGTGCATGTTTATGAACCAGTATGTACACTTGTTCAGTCTCATGTTGATAAACGGGTGTGCGGCGCAGCGTTAGCATACATTTTTCGACTTACGGCCAAAAATCCGGTTTTACGAACGCCACGTGTAATGCGTTCCGACTTACAAATTTTCAGGTTACGAACGGTGCGTAGGAACGGAACTCGTTCGTAAGTCGGGGACCACCTGTACTGTTTGGTTTTTTTATTTATTAGTATTTTTTGTGTTCTTTTAACTTTGAAATGAATAAATTTACCAAAAAAAATAATAATAATAAATAAATAATAAATTGTGATTCATCATCACTTGGCTCAGCTGACTCCAAATGATAAGCAGCTGTTAGTTTTGGAGAGTTGTAGACATTTGTTCAACAGTTCAATAGACACATGGGCAAAAAGCTTTTGCCTGTTCAAGGCGAGGACTGTGGGCAGGCCCCAGGTAGCAGGCCTGTGACGATGTGTGTGAACCTGCAGCCGCTCTGTGTTTGCTCCATCCTTCACCCTGCTCCCATCCCACAAGGCCTCTCTCCTCTGCTGGAGTCTTATCAGGGGACGTCTCATCAGGGACACACGTGCCTTGTTCTGACACTGACCGCGCGGGTCATTGAAATGCAAACACAGAACACGCTCAACCAAATGGGGTCGAAGAGCAGCAAATATTTGGCCAGGACTCTTTTTTTTCTTTTCTTTCACTGATGGAGCCGGCTTGTTTATGGCTGATGGAGCAAGGTTGAAGCAGATGGCTGTCTGGAGCGTGGAGCTTTCATTTCAACTCTCCTCAAACCAAATAAATGCTCACTAAAGAGAGAGAGGTGATTGTTCAATCTCCTGTCATTAAAAATTAAACAGGATACAGGAATGATAGGTTTACTGACTTTCACTGTGTTTTTTTTAACAAGCCGGCTGCATGCTGCTCAGTATAACTCACTGAAGAGTGAAAACTGAGACTGGATGTTATCAAATCATCATCATTATCATCAGCAGCAGCAGCAGCCACCCAATCAGATGGGGTTAAAACAGGAGAGCAGCTCCCTCTATCTACCAAAGTCTAAAGAGAAGCAGCAGGTCTGAAGGATTTCAATTATTTATTTGTTTTTTGCAGGAAATTTAACATTTATTCATGGTCTTATTTCAAAAATTATATTGAATATAGTGTCCACTTGAAAAGACAGGGGGAAAATAGTAAACAAATCAGTCCGCTGCAAATCGTGCTGTTGTTCCTGAATGAAGGTGAGTTATTAGTGAAGTGGGACACTTCCACTAAAGAAGCTCTCAGTTCACAAACTGTTAATCAAACAGAAACAGAAAAAATACGTCTGTTTTCTTTGAATTCAACACCCAGCAGCTTTAAAAATGGGAAATTGTTTTGTCTACCTTTTTTTATTAACCTATTGCCACAAAGTTCAGTTTCAGAAATCACTCTTTACACTTGTAGGGATTTTTTTTTTTTTACCACCCACTGACTCAAAACTCCTACAGACTGACTTGTTCATCGTTTCCTATAAGGCTGGATTGGAATCGTTTCAGCATCGTTGAAAGTTGTCATTTCTCAGATATTGAAAGTTTAGGTTGATTTGACCTGCGAGTCGCTGCAAGGAATGAAGTGACACCATTCAGTTCTTGGAAAAGGCATCAGCAGATTTTAATAATTAATAATTATAATATTCTGCAGCTTTTATCTATCATTTAAAGTGAAACTTTCTTTTTTTCTTTTTTTGTAACCTGCTTCTAATGACCTTGTTGAATTATTTTAAAATGTTCTTGGTCAATGTTTTTATGTATTTATTTTTTAGGTTTTTTGAGGATAATTCAGTGTTTTTATTTGGTCAAGTTTAAGACAAATGCTTAGATGAACAACATCTAAAAGTCACAATTTTAATCAGGAAACAAATTACCTGAGAGGGTTGACGAGTTTTCAACTAATGGTCTTGTTGGTGCTGAAATACTATTTTCTCTGTGTCTGTTACCTTTGGTATTTTTCATAGTTTCAGTTTTAAAAAATGGTACAAAGCGTGTTTTTGTGGTTCTAGGGCTGGTTAATTTCTTGAGTTTAGCTCTTTTTTTTTAACGCCTGAATGACTTGCTAGGAGCCAAGATGGTCTAGTGAGGAGCCAAGATGGTCTAGTGGCAGGGCTTTTGACTACGGATCCGAAGGTCGCGGGTTCGCGCCCCGGCCACTACCCAGCTTGGGGTGTCTATGAGTGCACACCTATTTCTCCAGCTCCCCGGGTGCTTTCGGGCTGCTCACTGCACCACCTGGTAGGTGGTTGGGTTAAATGCAGAGACGAATTTCGTCTGTGTATGGGAACATACGCAGATGACAGGAATAGACATTATTAATTAAAATGAAGTGGCCTAAAGAGCAAACAATAATTTCTTTGAAAAATGATCTGGACTGAAAGAAAGTGAAAGAGCAGTTAAAATCTAAACCATAGAGCGCCAAGTTTAAAATGAGCAAAATTAACTCACCTGTTTTGGTTCAATCTTGTAAATTTGATAAACAGTCTTATGCACTATCACTAATGTTTGATGTGTTGGTTAGTAAATGATGCATGTGAATGACTCTCAGCCATCAACACACCTAATTTTAACTCAGAACCTGTAAAACTGACCGAGGTGTTGATTAGCCGGGGCACGAATTGTGAAAATTCATGCAAATCTCTTTCCTACACACATTTCTCCTGCTGCAACCTGCCTTCATTACCCAGGGTGCATCTTGAGCACCATTTCTCCCCAGAATCCACAGTTATTGTTACATTAATTTTAAATGTTCCCCACGTAATTAGATTAACTCTATCTGCTGAACATGACTGTGTAATGTGAAGGGGGCGCTCGCACTAGATGGTTGTGGACGGTGATGAGATTGACTCCCATTTAACCTCCGAACTGTAAATTTCACCTCGTAAACATTTGTGTCTGCACTGCAGGTTTGAAAACAGAGAAAATGAGTCTCTATTAGATGAGAATGTGTTTTTTTTTTTTTTCATGGATGTAAGCTGGTGAGCCATAACATCCCTCCCTGTTGTGATGTGACCTCCTCTCTCCCTGGGAAATGATGCTTTTGACATTTATAGCTGCTGAGCATCCGTCCCTGACGCACTTGTTGTTTGCTCTTTGTTTTATTGAGCGTGATGAGTCAGACTTTCCCTTCTACTGTCCGGCCCGGTCGACTCGGTTACCACGGCGATTTATCCTCCCCAGACTGTGGCTGCAGCGTGATTGATCAAACGGCCAACGATAACTGATGGTGGCACAAAGGACGTCACGCCGTTTGAAACGGTCATCTCACAGACTTACGCACTGAATGACATCGAAACAAAGAATTTGAAGACGTAAAAAAGTGCATCCTTCTCTGCCATTTAGACAACAAAGATAATCCTAATTCTGTTGTTTAACTTTTGAACTTTCAGCTTAAAATCTCCAACCATTTCTTCTGACTTCAGACCAGAAATCCAGCATCTTCAAACATGTGACGTCATGACTAATCAAAACATGTAGGGGCAACAACACCACCGTTAATCATTCAAGATTTTTTTTTTTTTTTACTTTACCGACCCTCTTTGAGAGTGCACTCAGCTGCAAATCTTCCACTAAATCCATCATTTTCACATCAAAACACACTGTCTGCTTTGCTTTCATCGAAAACCGATGAATGACGTCAACAGTCAAAAGCTGAATTAATTCAAGCATGTCAACCTGGGTAGAGAAGATCAAGATGGATGGATAATGTAATGACAGGCTCCTGGATAAAGGTATTTTCCTTCAGAAAAGAAACTTCAAGAAGCGAAGAGACATAAAACATCCACAAATTGTGATGCACTTTTTATTTTGTGGCGGTCGTTTAAGATGTCATTGCATTATTTGTGATGGACACGTTTACAGATGAGCTCAGGCAGGAGCCCCTACGGACTGTGATGCTTGCAGAAGACATTTGTAGTGAAAGTAGGGAGTAGGTGGAAGAAAGCCCAGAGAGGTGGAGGTCCGCTCTAGACAAGAGGGGGATGGAATTCAGTAGAAACAAGACAGAATCCAAATGTGTGATTTTTTTTCAATTCAATTCAATCTTTATTTATGCAGGAAAATCTTATTGAGCCACGAGGACTCATTTACAAGTGAGACCTGTTTTGAATAAAGAACACTGATTAGGTACAGACAACAACAACAACATGTTTCCAGACAATATACTGTATCCCAGAGGGAGTAAATAAAGGGAAAACAGAAGGGGGCCAAGTATAGATCCCTGAGGTACTCCCCATGTGAGTGGCCCTGCAGAGGATTCCACAGCACCAATACGCACAGAAGCTTCTCTCCTTTAAAGGAGAAATCAAATCAAATCTCAAAAAATCGATATAACAAGAATTTCATTTAGTAAACAACACACATAAACATACTTTGTATGCTTTTTTCAAGTCAGTAGCTTAAAGAAATAGTTTTTTACGTTTTTCCTGCTAAATTCCGAAGTCTGGAGGTCAGGAAGGAAATGATGCATATTTGAAGGAAATGACGCATATTTGTCCTCCGCGCTACTTTCTAAATAGAAACTGAAGCTACAAACCCATCATTACTGTCCTTCTGTGTGTCATTTAAAATGAAAGTAGAAGACTTTTTTGAATTTGAAGAAATGCAGGAACACCTAATGTGGGTAATGGATTTACAACCATATCAGTTTGAACCTGAACCGACAGCTGGATCTCTGAATTCTGACGAGCCCAATGACAGAGTTGGCTACGTGGAATGGTAAGAACAAAAATTATAGCTAATATGTGTCTGAGCTGAACTTTTCTTTAATAAATAAACGTAATTGTGAAATGAGCTGGATTTAAAAATTTGTTTCGCTACGTCTGATGAAACAAAACGTGCACGCGCAGCACCAGACATGCAGTAGCAGTGAACAGACCTGCATGTACCGGTATTTTAATTAATTTGAGCAGGATAAACACCTCAAAAAATATATTTGTTAGCTGACTTTTTTAAGAGTGTGTCTCAGTTTAATTTTTGTTAATAAATTATTACAAAGCAGCTTATTTTAGCACGTAAATAACACCATGCGTGCACCCGTAAACAGCATTTCCGCTTTTCATCGCGAACTGACTTTCATTAAAATTTAACTACAGAAACGCCTAAAAAAATATTTGTTGGCTGACTTTTTTTTAAGAGTGTGTCTCAGTTTAATTTTTGTTAATAAATGATTACAAAGCATCTTATTTTAGCACGTACATAACACCAAGCGCGCACACAGAAAACAGCAGTTCCGCTGTTCAGCACGAGCTGACTTTCATTAAAATTTAACCAAAGAAACGCCTAAAAAAATTGTCAGCAAATCAGCAATGTAAAAAAGGTGTTGAGGTAATTATGACCAAATGTAACTTAATTGTCAGTTTGATGTGATGAAATTTTTATTTGTTTACAATATAAATGAAGCTACACAATACTGTATGAGGGACAACCGTGGCCCGACCTACGTCATACCTGGGAGCGAGAGCAGGCGGGGGGAGGGGGGTCAAAAACACCGGATGAGATTTTTTCCACATTGCAAATGCTAAATTTGAGTTAGGATTAAATTTTTGACTTGTGAAAATTTTTCAACAAGCTTATTTTATGCTTTTCATTAGACTACTATTAGCTTCAAAACACTTTTCATTTCTCCTTTAAATAGGATCTAAACCACTGCAGAGTGAATGCCCCTAGTTCTCCAGGCGAGACAGGGGGATCTGCTGGTTCACTGTGTTGAAGGTGTAACGCAACAATAAACAGATAAACTTCATATATGGAAAATCAGATTTTCAAAACGTTGAATCAAAATGAGTTCGTGTGAAAAACATGGTACATTCAAGTATTTTTTTTTTCTGTAAGAAAGTTAAACTAAATTTAAAAATCTAATGGCTCTTCTTGTACAATATGCCACTGGAGGCACCAGCTCCCACACAGAAAGGAACAAGTGGGTAAATAAAATTATTCTTATGATTTTCGGGATTGTTGAAGCTGACCTCGACGCCATTACAAACTATTTTATTTTGCTTATTCGCGATATTTGTACAGTTCAAACAGGGTTTCAAGCCTCTGCTCTTCTTATTTTGAGGAAGTTTTGGAATCTTAGCCTTTTTTGGCCACTTTAGTTAGAAGATTTTTTAAAAGCCCTAAAAATAGATTTAACCTTTGATGTTAACTTTGAAAAATGTCACCGGTGACAGCGAGGCAGATACTCAGACATGTTTCCTGATTGTAGCCAATTAGAAATATTGAACCCCTCTGCCAAAGCCTCTCTCAAAACTACCACAAAGCCACTGGGGATTTGAATAACGGAGTAATTTGGGATACTTTCCGTGCCCAGTAGCACCATTAGTAAACGCTCATGTAATATTCATATTTAGACATGCTAACAAGAATAGAAATTTGACTCCTATTTTACATTTTACTTGTCTTTTATCTCTTGTTTTTGTTTCTATAACGTCCGTTTGTTCACCACTCAGTGAGTGAGTCTCTTATTTGAAGCCGAGCAGGTGGCGAACGCTCGGCTTTTACAGCGTTTCAACTGGAAACAACCGCCCGCTGCGGCAATTAGACTGTACAAAACATTAACTTTGCATGCTGTGAAATCAAAACAACGAGCTAAAAAGATGGAAATCACTCGACGATGAGTAGAACGGCACAGTAAGGTTAGATTTCCTTCTTTTATTTTGCATTGATCAACATAAATTACCTTGTTTACATTAATGCGTTCATTTACGACAATAATGTAAAACCGCGGGAGGGAAAATGAGACGGAAGCAAGCTTCGTCATTTGCGATTTATTTAATCCGACTGTTTTCATAATCAAATGTTTACAGTTATAATTATATTAATGAATCAAAGTGCTGAAGTATTTCATGCACACAGCGTTACACAGAGCTCTCTTTTTATTTTATTTTGGCTGATGCAGTCGTCTGAACTAACAAAAAGAATCTTGTTTAAATTCGGTAATCATTTGTAGCTCTAATGAGGATACCACACACGAGCAGCATTTTAGCTGGCTGTTTTAAGGCCTAATGAAGGCTCGGGCTGGACTTTAATGAGGCGAGCTGCTTAGGGATGCTGCTTCGATGCCCCATTAATCTGCACATTCCTCTCAGATTTCTATTTTGTCCCTAAATTTAACCGTCCTTCTCCTTTTCTGCTCTGTAATTACGCAGCGGTTTCTCTCCACAGGCAGCAGAGTTTTCATGCTGACACACGCAGTCACAAGCACCAACCACACGCTCACTTTCACTCAACCTGTCGAGGTGCATCAGGAAGAGGCCACTTCCTCCTCACTCTTCAAGCAGCGCCTCCGAGTCGAAGGAGGCGCCGACGTAGATGTTGGAACAAACTGAGAGGGGATCCATTAGTGGGACAACTGGGGAATAAATGCACAAAGCAGAAAGTGTTTGAGTTTCCGTTTCGCTCAAATCTTTATCTGTGGTTTATGCGAGCTGTGAAGTGGATCACAGGTTTTAGAGTTCATCCTGAACAAACAGCTGAGTAGAAACTGCGATGGAAGTTTGTCTCTAAAAACCGCCATTGCCTCTAAAAACCGCCATCATTAGGCCTCTTCTGAAAAAATCTAATTTGGATCCCGACATTTTTTCTAATTACCGCCCAATTTCACACCTCCCTTTTCTGTCTAAAGTGCTGGAAAAAGCTGTTGCTGCTCAGCTGCAGGATCACCTACAACAACACTCCCTGTATGAGAAGTTCCAGTCTGGATTCAGGGCAGCTCACAGTACAGAGACTGCATTGCTGAGGGTTACCAATGATGTCCTCTTGGCTGCTGACACTGGCTCTCCCTCCATCCTTGTCCTCCTTGACCTCACTGCAGCCTTCGACACTGTGGACCATAGTATCCTCCTCCACCGTCTTCATGTGGAGGTCGGTCTCTGTGACACTGTCCTGGACTGGTTCAAATCTTTCCTCTCCAATAGGCTGGAATGTGTTAGTCTTGGCAACGCCACGTCCCAGACAGTCTGTGTCTCCTGTGGTGTCCCTCAGGGGTCGGTTCTGGGGCCCCTGCTGTTTTCCCTTTACATGCTGCCTTTAGGTCAAATTATTAATCAGTTCAACATTTCTTTTCACTGTTATGCCGACGATACACAGCTTTACATCAGGACTGGAGCATCCTCATCTTCCACCTTGTCATCTCCATCTTCACTCACTGCCCTCTCTGCCTGCCTGGAGGCAATTAGGGCATGGATGAATCAGAACTTTCTTCAATTAAACTGCTCCAAGACTGAGGCCATACTGATTGGCACCCCTCACCAGGTACAAACATCTCCTATAACAACACTTTCCTTTTCTGGACAAGACATCCCCCTCTCCACCTCTGTTACTAATCTTGGAATAAAAATGGACTCCAATCTTACATTTGAAAATCACATTAAGCTTCTGTTTAAAACTTGCTTCTTCCATCTTCGAAACATCTCCAGACTTCGCCCATCCCTAACTTTTTCCGATGCTGAGAAGCTCGTCCATGCTTTTGTCTCCTCCAGGCTCGACTACTGCAACTCCCTGTTTATTGGAATCCCTGGCAAAAACCTTCAGAAACTTCAATATATTCAAAACAGTGCAGCAAGGATCTTGTTGAGAGTTCGTAAATTTGAACATATTACGCCCATTCTCCATAACCTTCATTGGCTTCCTGTCGCCTACAGAATTCAGTACAAAACTGCTCTCATTACACATCAATGCTTACATGGAGCTTCACCAGATTATCTGAAGGATATTCTTATTCCATACTCATCCACCCGGTCGCTGCGGTCACAGAACAGTAATCTCCTTCACATTCCGAGAACCAAATTAAGGACCATGGGAGACCGGGCTTTCAGTGTGGCTGCCCCCCGCCTGTGGAACTCTCTTCCTGACTGTCTGAGAGCCCCACAGTCTGTGGTTGACTTTAAGAGCGGCTTGAAGACCTTTCTTTTCAACCGAGCATACTCTACCTCCTCATGATTCTACTTTTGATCTTAGTTGATACTGTTATTGATTTTACTTGTTTTATTACTTGTTTTATTGACATTTAATTCTGTTGCACCTTGTAGCACTTTGAGATTTTCATTAATGAAAAGTGCGTTATAAATTGAATTCATTATTATTATTATTATTGTCATAGTACATAACGTATTTCATGGTGTATAAGTCGAAGATTTTTCCATAGATTTGTCAGTCCTGCGACTTATATGCCGAAGTGACATATATATGTTTTTTTCCCCTATTCATAAGGCAATTTTTGACTGATGCTTTAAATTTCAAAGAACTGCAACACCAAGTCCTCCTGTGCCTGATCGCTTCACTCAACTGGTGCAGGCAGAGGAACGCTGGAGAGCTAGCAGCTCCGGCCGCAGAGGATGGATGGATGGATGGATGGATGGATGGTTGGATGGATGGATGGGCCAATGGAAAAATGAATGGATACACATATGAATGAACAAATACATGACTGATTGATAAATTAATAGATGTATGACTAAATCAATTGTTTGACCATTAGATAAACACATGATAAACATGACGGGTCAGTGTTGACGCATAATAAATGCAACTTGTATATGTTTTTTCCTCTTCATTATTTATTTTTTATTTTGTTTTTGACTGATGCAACTTGTACTCCGGAGTGACTTATACGTTGGAAAATACGGTAAGTGGTTACAAATAACAAACTCAGATACACACAGACTTCTTTCTGGACATGATGAAAATACAAAAGGGTGCTTTACATACATGTTAATGTCTCTGCGAGTCATTAGGAATCAATGTTTAATCTGGGGTTGGGCGCTTGGGCGTTTGTCGGCTCGGCCTGGTGGCCGCCTGGTGGGGCTCGTGCCCTCTGGTCCGGTCGGGTCTGGGCCTGAGGGGTGGGCGTCCCCGGTGCCCAGGCCTCGGTGACCGGCCCTGGGGCTACGTCGGTGCAGCGGGCTCCGGCGGGGGCCTGTGAATTTGTCGCGGGCGACCCCGGGGGGTCATTGTATGTGGTCGCTGGTGGGGTTCGTCCGGTTCTTCCCCTTGGTAGGATCTGGGGAGTGGGCTAGTGGCTCGTCCTGTTCGGGTGGTCCTGGGGACTCTGGGCTCGGGGTCCTTCCTGGGGTCTTGGGCTTTGATCGCCCCTTCGTCTGCCTCGGGCTTTGGGGGGACGGATCTCTGATGCTTCACAGTCGCTACTAAATGTTCTATTGGAGGAACCTTATTCACTTATGCATGCTCACAACCACACACAAATGGATGCAGGGATGTATATATAGATATATGCAGATATGTAGATGGGTATATGAATGAATATAAAAGTATATGTATGTATACTATATATATATTTGTAGATATGGGTATGTGTATTTATAGAATTCTATTGCAAGCTCATGAATATTATTAGTCTTTATGCATGTATGTTCCATTGTTGTATTCTGTCATGTGCTTTGCAGGATTGTGAACGGAGGTTGGGTGTGTTTGCCTTGTGCTCTTTTGGTTGATAATTGTTGATTTGTTGTCTTACTTTCTCTTTTCTTTCTTTCTCTCTTAAAAAAAATAATATTGGAGTGAGAGGACGGCTATAAGGTGTGAAGGGAGGCCATCTATTAATGGAAAAAAAAGAAAAAAAAGGAATCAATGTTTACCTCTATTTTTAATCTTTAACTTTAATATTGTGGAAAATGTTGATTTATGAAACATGGCACCTGCTCATTTGGAGAAGCTGCAGCTGAACTGCTGATAATGCAACAAGTGCATTTTAGACCCCCTACTGTAAATAAAAACCTAAAATCAATACATCATTTATTTGTTTTTTGTTAAATCAAACTGACTCATCTTATTTTTTTTTGTCACATATTGATCAAAAATATGATTAGCAAACCATATATTTGATTAAAAATAAATGCTGCCTATTGATCACTGAAGGTATATACAGTAACCTAAAACACTGAATAAGAAATGACAGGATTTGAGTAAAAAGTCATTAATATTCGGTGCATAAATCAGTGTCATGTTGGTTGTAAAATATGTAATCCTGTTGAAAAGTTGGGCTTTTATCTATTTTGGGCACGTTGCTATTTTTAGACTAGCCTCCAATCCAGTGGGCATTTAAAGAAGAGCAGTTTTTTTTTTTTTTTTTGTTGGCTTTGGTTTTCAGACTTGGAGGTTGCTGCTCCTTTAAATCATTACAGTTCAAGGTGTAGTACCCGCAACTCTTTTTAAAGCAAAAATAGTAATTGTTTGTGACTTAGGAGACTGGTGACATTTTGGAATGGAGAATAAATAAATATGACAGCTTAATGAAACAATCTACCAATTTTTATTTACATTTTTTTGGCTTTAGACATATGTTTTGGCACTGACCCAATTTATTACAAATTATAGTTTTTGTTTGTTTCTGTAACATTTATTTCTTGGTCATGTTACATATTTTGTGTCATTTTATCATATACTAAATGTGTTTTCATCAACACTTGTGAGTTTCTGCGTGCTGTATTCATTTATTTATTTATTTTGTCTCTTTGGAGTTGTTTATTTCCCTCTGTTGGTTTTGTTGTGGCCGCCTTGTAGCAAGAAGGTTGCAGGTTCTCCTCTCGGCCTTCCTTGGTGTAGTTTACATGTTCTCTCTTTGCATGTGTAAGTGTCCCCTGGGCAAAATGCACATTAGCACTCTTTTAATACCCTGATGATGTAGATGTAAAATAGATATTTATTTAAAAATACATGCTGTAAAAACTGTGAGAACTTTTAGGAGCACACAGTAGAAAGAAACTGACTGATTTGGACAAACTGAATATTGATGTTTTTATGGTAAAAATTTGACCACCTGTCGGACAATCAAAAACAAGCATTTTCCCGTTAACGGTTTTAGGTTCCATAATTAAACAAAAGCCATCTGGAGGAGTAAATATTAGTGCTATCACCATAAACTTGCACAGCGCTTCCATCCGTCATAACTACTAGGATGTGCGTTGGATGAAGACGCCTGCGGCACAAATCAATGAAACAAACTGAGCTGTTAGCAGAGCCGTCCTCGTATGCCCTGATTTGACACTGTAAAATTCAAAGTTTCTTCATCACAGCCCATAAACCTGTCACAGTCAGCCCCAACACACAACTATCGTCAAATCAATACCCTTCTGCTCAATTACCCATGACTAACGCTCAAACATGGAGGAAATGATGAAGCCACGATGGGATTGACATCTGACCTCTGAATGGATATTATATTAGCTCGTTTCTTTGTTTCTTTGAGCTCTTCTTCTGTCTGTGGTCAAATGGAAATGAGTGCTGACAGCTTCTGAAGCCCTGGCTCTAAATTATCTTTGTTGATTAATTGATTATTTTCTGGGTGTCGTAAAAAAAAGTACAATAACCTATTTGTTGTTTATCACAATTAAACTAAAGATATTTCCTAAAATGTTTGTTCCACACTATAAAAAATGAACCGGTAAGAACCTGTCTCTATATATTTATTCAAGGATTCAAGATTCGTTATTTGTCATATACATCACATGTGGTACATATGGTGGAACGCAATTTTGTACACAGGGTCCCATTTACATCCAACAAAAGTATAAAATGTTAAAAAAAAAAAAAAACAGTAATAAGATCCAAGATATGAACTAAGAATTTTTTTTAAACAAAAAATACAATAAGCACTAGTAGCATAAAAACAATACGCCAAACAGCAGCACGAACATGAGTCTGTGTGATCAGATGAGCACGAATGAACAGCAACATGAAACAGATCAGCAGCAACATGATGTGATTTTTCACAGTGATTATTCTGGTTAGAGATTCATGAGTCTAACAGCCTCAGGGTAGAAGCTGTTCCTCAGTCTAGTGGTTCTATACTTAATGGCCCTCATGCACGAAAATGTTCGTATTTTTATCCTAAATTTCTCCTACTTTTGTTCTTACGAAGCGTTCGTACGAACATGCCACGTCAGATTCAACAAAGTCTTCTATCATGAGGAAACGTGTGTAAATGGCTTGCGTAAATATAATGAATCCCACCTGTTCTAAACAGCTGCGCGTGCCCGCGGAAATGTCATTTACATAATTTCCACCCCTCAAAACACCATATAAGGCCACGCTTCCTGCCTCTGACAGCAGGAAGTGTCCATTCATTTTTTTTTTCTTTTTTTTCTTCTGCTTTTTATCACAAGCGCTGCAGCAGGTTTCTGTACATGCTGGTCATCACAGACAAGGAGAAGGCAGAGAAGCTCAAACAGTCGCTTCCTCCAGGTCTGGCTGTGAAGGAGCTGAAGTAAATTAAAAAAGTACAAATAATTGGAAGTGTCATACATGAGAAGTAAAAAGACCTTCACGCGTTCGGAGGGAGGTCTGTCGCGCACCCCCGCAAGTCTCAGATGCATGTTGTCTCCCATATCGTACAGTAAATGGTTTGATCTGACAATGGACCTTACCAAGCTCCGCCCACATGGCCTCGTTTCATTGGCTAATACCCATAACACGTCACAGCGCAGCTTCCACGTGCGTGCCGGTCTCACAAAACAAACGCTACGGTAGCGTTTGTGAGACCGGCACCACATGCTACTTACATTGCTAGCTAGCATACGTGCAGAATTTTTTTGCGTCAGGGCTGGAAAAATGCTCCTCCACCGTCAGTGGGGTATCTGTACAGGAGATGTCAGGTACCCTGACCGTATTTGTGGAAGTAAAATTCACCGTTTCCCTATATGTGAAACTGAATGCCTTGCTTGGATCAAAGCTTGTGCACGACCACAAAACTGAACAATTATTTCTTTCACCAGCAGAGAAGGGTTGACCTGCTTTTGAAACCTGCTAGTTAACAACACGCGGTCACGATGAGAGAAAGCCACAGTTCACTGAACGTCCTGGAAGTTGGGAAGAAACAGCTCTGCTAACTCCACATGAGCTAGCTAACACAACGAGCTCTACTGTCGATTTCACCTAAAACTGCACAAAATCGTGACACGAAGGCTGGATTTTAACTAACACACCGGACGGCTGAGCTCGTTAGCCCTCACAAAAGTCGCTGTCGGCGTGTTTAGCAGCTAAAGCAGCAACGGCTAACCAACCACTTAAGGAATGAATGGAGATTACAGTTAGCATTAGCTTTGCGACCAAGGCACACAAACTTTTGCCAACAATAGAAATCGCTGATTTCAAAAGTAACCCTCAAAACCATGAATGCCTGACTTACCCAGCCTTGCAGGACAATAGGCATCAGTGATCCTGTCCACAGCTGTAATAATGCTGAGCCTGAGCGTGTGAGGAGCTGATGTTTTCCCCATCAGACGGTAGCATTAGCGGTGACGCGCACGCTGTTTGGAGGCATCGCGTGGATCAAACAACTTGATAACGTCCAAAAAAAAAAAAACATGAACTTGTTGGTTCCCCTGTCCATTGTCATGGCTGATATTTTGTTGGAATCTGGCAGAAATGATACACTATTCGACTCAAAAATACCCTGCAGTCAGTCGACGCCATGTTTTCCATTGACACCAAAGCTGCGCTTGGGAGACGTGCAGCCATGTTGGAGCTTAGGGGGCGTTTCTGGGCGGAGCTTGGTAAGGTCCATGGCTTCATTCATCTGAGCCGCTCAGACCCACTTGTGTGTGTGTGTGTGTGTGTGTGCTCGACATGAGTGGCGCGCGGGGGGGGCCACGCGCGGGTTGCGGGGGGGTGGGCGCGTTGCGTGGCACAAGGTGTTCCACATGAGTCGTGCGCGGGGGGACCACGCGCGGGTTGCGGGGGGTGGGCGCGTTGCGTGGCACACGATGTTCCACATGAGTCGTGCGCGGGGGACCACGCGCGGGTTGCGGGGGGTGGGCGCGTTGCGTGGCACACGGTGTTCCACATGAGTCGTG
>JBBPBX010035855.1:0-28739 GCA_038048925.1 Garcialebias charrua | reverse complement strand
AGGTGAAAAAGAGAGTCCAGGCAGGATGGAGTGGATGGAGAAAAGTTTCAGGAGTGATTTGTGACAAAAAGGTGTCAGCAAAGGTCAAAGGAAAAGTTTACAAGACAGTGGTGAGACCAGCTATGTTGTATGGTCTGGAGACAGTGGCATTGACAAAAAGACAGGAGAAAGAACTGGAAGTAGCAGAAATGAAGATGCTGAGGTTCTCCTTAGGAGTGACAAGGATGGATAAGATCAGGAATGAGATCATCAGAGGTACAGCACATGTTGAACAACTGGGAGATAAAGTTAGAGAGGCCAGACTGAGATGGTTTGGACATGTCCAGAGGAGGGACAGTGGGTATATTGGTAGAAGGATGTTAGAAATGCAGCTGCCAGGAAAAAGACAAAGAGGAGATATATGGATGCAGTTAGAGAAGACATGGAGGTAGTTGGAGTGCGGACAGAGGATGCAGAGGACAGAGTGAGGTAGAGGAGGATGACTCACTGAAAAGGGAAAAGCCGAAAGAAGAACAATAAAATGAAATTGGGTTTATTTGTAGCTGCAAGGATACATTTATGAACCTGTAAGGCCAAAACATGCTGCTCAAAAAGATTTGTAGTTGATTGTGGGGAAAAAAGGAACTTCAGGTAACTGAAATTACTCTAACATGACACACACTGCGATGTTTGCATTGTGGGTTCAACCATAATGACCCTCGTTCTTTAATACATTGTTATAATAGCTAAACAGTTCAATTATGAAGACACTTCCTGATACAGCTATGAAAGCCGTTAGCTGGCTATTTTTTAACAAAAGCAGCCATTTTTCTCGGTTTTACATTAAACACATTTGCTGCAAACAAGACTGCACCTCCAAACTTTATTATATTTATGTGTTTCTGTCAACAGCGTGGTGACAACAAAAAACGTCATCATTTGGCTCGGATATGAAAATTACCTACACACGAACAGTAGCACGCGCAAAACTTATATGACTTTATCTAGCTTTCTTTGCATTTATAACTAAATAACTACTCGAAATGTCACACAGAGAAGTCGCTTTCTGAACTCGTTTCAGGTAAAAGCCCCCTCCAGGAGCGGAACAGGTACGGCAGCAAAAAAGCCACGTTAACAAGCCGCTAACAAACAAGCTAGCAACTCTCAGCAAAAAACAAAAACAAGGTGAAACCTCGACCACTTACCTGCTCTGTTTGTGCTGCCGTGCTCCATTTGTGAAGGTCCTTCACCTGAAGTGTTTCCAAGTGTACAGTAAAGTTTTGACAGGGTTTACGGACCGCCCACGTCCAACTTGACCACGCCCCCTTTCCACTCTTGAACAGGCATGTTCAAAATTTGCATAGAAGGGAATCAGTTTCCTCCAGCTAACAGATGATGAATGTTGCCAATCTCAAGATCTCTTCCCCATTTTGTTGCCAGTTATTGACACGTTTCCCTGCAGTTCATTTACCGGAGCTACAAGGAAGCAAACCCGACCTTTGCTGTATGGACTTGTTTACACAGCACGTGTACAAACAAAGCAAAACAGTGGGAAAGATGATGAATTTGCATTTTATTCATTTTGTTAACTTTTTTTTTTTGATTATGTTCAAATGTTTTAACACAAAAGCACGTCAGAAGGGGGGTTACTCTTATGTATTTGAATAAAAACGAATATGCTGATCTAAAATTAATCGTCCTCATGGGTCAAATCAATGTGTCTAGAGAGGCCAAACAAAAGTTTCCATTGAAGATGCCTTTTCCATAAACACTCACCATATGTCGACTATCCTTGCAGTAAAGTATAAGATTTTTGTGAGGAATCATTATGGACCTTTCTTTAACATACCGGTAAGTGTTATTATTATTTATAAAGGGCTTCTTGGTTTTTACTATTTGTGATTGTTTTAATAAACTCCCTTTCAAATTTGCTTCAGCGAGGTAATAAATATAAAACATTTCTAGACACATTAACATTCTAAATTAAACAAAGATAATACAAATATCTACATTTTGATGTTTATATTTATGTTTATTAAATTTGTTCTTTTTTTTTTTTACAAAAGAAACACAATACAAGACAATCCCATTAATGATACGTACACAATGTAAAAAAAATGAAAGGTAGCAGAAAGAAGAATAAATCTTATTATATCTGCCCCTTTTTTCAAACAATCAGATTAAACAATAATAATCTTTCACCAGCAGTACAAAATGACTAACTCTTTCTAATTTTCTAATACTAATACTAATACATAACTAATAATTGATACAATACACATTATGCTAATTCATATATATTTTTTCAACAAATTCCTTTTGATCATTTTCTTAAATGTAAACAGTGACTTGGCATTTTTAACTACATTCTCCAAGCCATTCCATAATCTAATTCCCTGGATTGAGGTAGAACGTCCCTTCAAACTAGTTCTGAATTGTGGTTTTACAAACATCTCTGTCCCCTTAAGATTATAACAACTTTGTCTTTTAACAAAATTCATTTGGATATTTAAAGGTAATTCGTTATTCTGAGCCCTATACATAATTGATAAAATATTATAATCAACCAAATCATGGAACTTCAATAATTTCAGTTGATAAAATAATGTACTGGATGGATGACAGTAATGTTTTCTAGTGATAATTCTTACAGCTCTTTTCTGTAATACAAAAATAGGCTTTGTGATTGTTTTACACGCTTTCCCCCAAACATCAATACAATAGATTAAGTGTGGAACAATGATTGTGTTATACAACAAATACAGAGCTTTATCATTCAATAGGTCTCTGACTTTGTACAGTACTGCAATCGATTTAGCTATTTTTATTCTTACAGAATTTATGTGTTGTTTCCATGTCAGTTTGTCATCAATGATAACACCCAAAAACTTCACCTCACTCACTCTACAAATCTCAACACCCTCAATTTTGAGTGGAACATCAACAGTTTTCTTTTTATTACTGAATATCATGTAATTAGTTTTTTCTAGATTTAATGATAATTTATTGATTTTAAACCAAGTTTGTATTTTGGTAAATTCTGTCTTTATCAATTCCAACATTTGTTCTATATCTTCACCTAAACAGAAAAATGTGGTATCATCAGCAAAAAGTATACATTTAAGGAGTCCTGACACATTTACCAAGTCATTCACATATAAAATAAATAGCTTTGGTCCAAGCACAGAGCCCTGGGGAACTCCACATGTGATATTACAGAGGTCAGATCTTACATCATTTATTTGTACAAATTGTTTCCTATCTTTCAAATAGCTAGATACCCACTGTAATGCTGGTCCTCTAATACCATATTTGTTCAGTTTTTCAAGGAGAATGGTGTGATCAATAGTATCGAATGCTTTTTTTAAATCAACAAAAATACTGACACAATATTGTTTTTGATCGACAGCAGTAGTTATGTGTTCCATTAATTCCATGAGAGCCATTGATGTAGAGTTTTTAGCTCTGAACCCATATTGACTGTTGCTTAGCTTTGAAGTCAGAGACAGAGATTTGGTTACCATGCCATAATAAGCCACTTGCTTTAACATTTCTTTACACTTTCTATACATTTCATACATCATACATCCATACATACAGTTTTCTAAAATTCTTGAAAAACTATTTGTGAAAAGACTAGATCAATTTATAGACAAACAAAATATTCTAATGAGACAGAAAAAACTGTCTAAAAAGTTAACCTTAACCAGAGTTACTGAATGAAAACTCTAAACCAGATCTTATTTTTTTTCTGTTTGGAAGAGGACTCTGATGGTCACACTTGTGAAAGTTTTGTTTCTACAGTTTTTTTAATGTAAGAGACAAGTAAAAAAACAAAAAAACTTGTACATCTTTAGAAAATAATATTTTGAGCGAAAATACAATTGAAGTACATGGAAACTTGGGTGCAAATGTGGATTTGAGAGAAAATGGAAGGTTTTAATGTGTTGAGACACATTGAAATAAATATGAAAAACAATTTTACATATTAATGTCTAATTTGTGGGAGTGGTGGCGGCGAAGGTGAGCTTGTGATCGGAAGATCGCCGGTTCAAGCCCCGGTACCGACAACATCAAAAATGTGGTTGGGATAAGTGAAGCGGTCACACCTGTCTCCACCCTCATCTGTCCCACTCTGGGCCCTTGAGCAAGGCCCTTAACCCACACCATCTGCTACCCCGGGAACCCTATCAGCTCTCTGCTCCACACAGAGGTAGCTCGGTGGTCTGTGGTTGTGTCAGGAAGGGCATCCAGCATAAAAAAAACCAAACAATTGCCAAGTCTTTGTGCGACTAGTTTGCTGTGGTGACCCCTAATGAAGAAAGAAGCCAAAAAAAAGTCTAATTTGTATTTGCACCACAAAAAAACAACACTACCGGTAGTTGCATGAGTTTATGTGAAAACACTTTTGAGCAGCATATGTGTTGTCACACTTCATAATCACATTTCTTTTCTGATATAAACAGGGCTTAATTTGTAAACCAAGTGATTACAGAACGCAAATGCAGGAGGGCCGAGGCAGGTCTGGGGGGTCCTCCCCCATAAAATTTTGAATAAAGTAGATGAGATTTCCTGCATTTTGGTGTATTTTAACAGGTTGTTAAACATCTACATTTGCCTACATTGGTTAATAACTTCATTTCTATCAAGCCTCCTACCCCCCTCCGCCTCCCCCTTACTTGATAGTTCAGAGCCCAACTCTGTCCCTGCTCGTTGTTATACCACACCACATGTGAACGTCCAGGCTGCCGCTTGCATGCGACTGCCTGGTTAGTTCGGCACTCACCCCCACCACTCTTTTAGGGGCAGAGATTTTTTTAAGGTTAGACTCGGAAATGCTACGTGAAGAGGCAGCTCGTATGCTTGTAAATGGCTGTTGTGTTTAAAATGAGTGTTTATGTAATTATTTTCAGTTTACATATCCAATATACATTTTATTCGTTCAAGGCAGTCATATTTGTTCATAACTTTATTATTAGTAAGCCTGAGAGTTACTGGATCCAAGCAAACAGTTACTGGAGCGCACCCTGTCAAAATAAGAGGGTTCCCGGATCCTGTTCCGGCAGGATCCAGCTCAAATTAAGCACTGGCTATAAATAATAGTTTTTAAAAAAGTCTTAAAATCAATTTAATTACATTATATAAATAAAAAACTGATATTACAAATTAAAAATCAACCAAGAAATATTTTACATAAATGGCTAATAGATAAAATATATTGCAGTTATGAAAATTGCAAAAACACAATTGTTAAAAAAGAAGCATTTCTTTTTTAAACTACTTGTTTTGGCCACTAGATGTCAGTGTTGCTTCATGATATCACTGTAAAATTCTGTGCCTTCACTATGGCATTGCTGGACAGTACTGTACTGGCTTGTGGTTTTAGAAGACAGGCAAACACATGGTGACATTTTGTGTGCTGTGAACGTGTGTGTGTTTAAACCACCCTTTGTGTACAGGGTCAACGGCACAGTTGAGCTGGACTCACACTGCATGGAGCTGGTTAATGGCATCTACAGAGTTGAGTTCCGGAGAGTGGAGAAAGTAATCAGGGCCAGTTGCCAGGCTGTTGCCTTCTCTGAGGCCTCAACCCACCGGTCCCAGGTGTCTGCAAGTCCTGATATCACTGCAGGGCAATGAGCTGCAGCCGGCTACTGTGAACTAGAGCTTAGACAAACACACACAGACACACACATAGAGGAAACAACAATACCTTCCACTCTGTGCCTGAAGACATAACCTAATCTTAACTTCTGACTGTCTAATCCTAACCCTTATCTAACTTGAACGCATTTGCAAAATCCAGTCCAGACCAAAAAAAAAAGAAAAGAAAAGTAAAGCACATAAACAAAAACATCTCTCTTAGTCTCTAAATTTTGTCTCCAAGAACATTAGAAACATCTGCTGTGTGACACTTGCTGACCGAGTTATACTGCATTATACTGAATGCAATCTGCAAAAGCGCATTGTTTCATCATTTATAACCAGATTACATTGGAAGGCATTATTGGCATCCAGGAAACTATTGTTCTGCCACGCAGATCTTGAACCTCGCTGAGCGTCCAAGACTGAATGTTTTTTTTTGAACATCAGACACTTATTTCCTCAACACTTTAGAGGAAGCATTGCTCTGCTCGCAGGCATATCTTTTCCTTCCAGGCAGGTGTTGTTTGGCAAGGCTTGCTAAACCTGAGACCGCTGATCAAATATTCAGCCAGGCTCATTGTGCTGCTGAGAGCTTGTTGGATGTGGCTGGGTTAGTGCCATGATGACTAAAAAAACCAAAAACGGACAGCTTTGTAGTGCCTCATTGCTGGACTCCCTTTGCTTTTCCTTTCAGCGCCTTCCCGGGTCATCCATCTGTCAGAACAATTAATTTTTGTATGATTTCTTTAAAAAGATCCAAAGTAAAGAAAAGGCAGCCTTTAACTGAAGTGATCCATCTTGCTCTAGCAGTGTCAGAGTGATCCACGATTTTCCAATTTAGCCACGGTTTGAATCTAAAGTAAATCAGGCAGGACGGAGCTACCCTTTGTGCTGCCCGACGACAAACTCTCAGTGACAAGAGCTTTCACATGAACACGTCCCCCACATTCATCTTATTCATGTATTACCACAGACACTCCCATCCTCGTCCTACGACGAACAGGACGCAAAGACCGCCTGGACTGTGAGTGGAGTAGAAGAAAGGCTAGACGGCTGCAGTGTTGATAGAAAAATTATTGAAAAGCCTTAGATCGGAGAGGACTCAGGTTTTGATTCTGTGTGTAATTCAGTTTGCTTTGATTAGGACAACTGAATTCCCTGAGCAGCGTGTGAGCAGACCATTGAGGTGTAGCAGCTACTTCAGTGTGCTGTTCGGAAACACCTTCTAAGATGTGCACGGAAAACATTTGTATTCATCCAGACAGATCCATACATTTAAAACCTGTTCTCATTTTGAGTTTATGAAGCATCCAATTGACTATTCACTTATTGCAACTTGTTTAAAAATGACAATTAAAAAGTACTCATTGCAAAGACATGAAGAAAAAATTTCATATAGTAATAAGAAACAAAATCCACACAATATTATTGTCATCAAATATTAACATACCTTTTAATAGTGTGAATGTTTATGAAGCATTCACACTGTTGTGATCTGTTTTTCTTCTGTGTGTTTTTTGGTGCGATTCTCGTCATGCAGTTTTCAAGCTATTTCAACAAATCAAAAGGTTCAGCTCTTTCAGGACAATCCTGCTATTACTTTTGCTATTGGTGCAACTCTAGCTTTTTGAAATATTTAGCCTTTTCTGTCATTTATTTCCTTATAGGAAATGAATTGAGTTCCTTCAAATCTTTAGATCTGTTTACAACCTTTTACTGCTCCTTTCACATTCGGTTCCAGTTCAGTTTCTTTCAGCTTCCTTGTGCAACATTTTCCAGATATTTTCAGCTAATTCCTGCTACTTATTCAGCTCTTTTGTACTTCTTTCAGATTCTTTCTGCTAACTACAACATTTTTGTGCTTCTTCTAACTTCTTTATGCTAATTGCAGCTTGCTATTATTAGCCTGGCCCTCGCCTTCTTACACAGCTCCGCTCAATTCTCATTTCCCTTCACTGCTCCGTCTGGGACTTCTCCCATAGACAAGGATTTCTCCGGTAGATTTTTGACCGGACCAATCAGAGAACAGAAGGCGGAGTTTTGAACGACGTCGACTGACGTCGTCAGTTTGCCCTGCTTAAAATGGCTGCCGCACGAAGGAATTTACAAGAAAACACGGTAAAAAACTATTATTTCTTTGCTGAGAAAAAATATATTTCTTAGCTGACGTTATATCAGAAGTGTTCCTGAGCTTAACAGTTCCTAAATCAATTCACGAAATGGTCAAATCTGCTAGATTTAAATTGTTTCGGTTTGACTTTTTCCAGACAGCCTCGGGGGCGCTACGAAAATAAATTATAAAAAATCGAATTTTATCTCAAATGTTTCATCCAGGCCAACAGTCAGTAAATTAAAGACATATAATTACACACTGGTAGCAGAAAAAATATCCACCGAGTGGTTTCTGAGCTATTTATCTGAACAGCCCTCGCCAGGCTAACTGGACTGGACAGGCTAACGTGACGTATGTTGCAGCTCCGCGCAACATACGTCACGGCCAAACGTTAACGATTGGGTATCAGCAGAGGCCACGCCTCCAGCAAGAATCGGTTCTCTATCCACCTTATTCCTGGGGGTGTCACTGTAGAAGCGATTATGGGACTTACTTCCGTTTGACCCCGGAAGTAGAATTTCTGCACTGGCTCCTCGTTGTTTACTTGCTAATCTGTACGCGTCGTTGAAGTTCTGTTTTCTGTTATTTCGAGCTAATATTGTCACGAAGATGTCCTTGTGGAGCTCGGGTACCTGTTGCGCTGTTCGTGGCTGTACGAATAATCAGACGAAGCTGAATTTGTGGCTGCAACTAGTGTGTGTTGAACATGCTCCGAAAACAAAAACCTGCATCCTTCTTTGTGGCTGGGCTACGAGAAACCACCTGAAAAAAGACTCTGTATCCTCCAGAGGATCGAGAACACCAGGTATGATTTAAGAGACAGCTTTTAGTGTTATGATTTTATGTAGTCAGTGATTAAATGATACTAATATTTTCGTTCATAACTGGCAAATAAACACACGCACCTATATATGTATGCTGTGTGTGCGTTTATTTATATATATATATATATATATATATATATATATATATATATATATATATATATATATATATATAATATAGGTGTGTGTGTGGTTATTTATATATATAATATGGATGTGTGTGTTTATATATATAATATAGGTGTGTGTGTGCTTGCGTTTCTTTTATATATAATCTAGGTGTGTTTGTGTGTGTTTATTCATATATATATATATATATATAATATAGGTGTGTGTGTGTGCGTTTATTTATATATATAATCTAGGTGTCTGTGTGTGTTTAGTTATATATATATATATAATCTAGGTGTGTGTGTTTGTGTGTGTTCATAAATGAACCCTAATGTTTGTATACTGTACTTTTACTTTCCTCCTTTCTGTTATATTTCTGCAGTGGTGGGCAACGCTAATCAAAAAATTAGTTCCACAATTTCTAAAACGCTTATTAATTTTTTTAGGTCCACAATTTCAAAAGCACAAATGTCTTATGAAAATTAGGGGAAGCTAATCTAATCCGCTATTTATATTCGACAATTGGTAGCCGGCAGCGTTATGCAATATTTGCACTACACTGCCAACTGAAAAGTAACTAAAATGATCCTAAAAGGATGAAATTACAAAAATCAAAGGATTTATTTAATACTTTACGTACATATATTCTATTCGGCCACGAAATTAACAAAAAAGAGAATGATCTTTTAATCCCTAAGACCACTTTTAAATCTCAAATACACGGGTGTGTCGCCACCGCATTTATACATAAAAGTAACCCAAATACATAAAACTAACGACTCACCGTCGAGTGGTTGACACAAAACACACAATAAAATCCTCCGGCCGCGTTAATTTGGCTTGAAACAGCGGGGTTCTCTGCGGATTTATCCAAGAAACCCAGCACAACCAGCTAGCCACAGAGTTAGCGTCCAGTTCACCTCTGACCCGGAAGATGTCAAGATTCTATAGGTAGTCAACAGATTTAATGAAAAGTAACTAAAATACATAAAACTAACGACTCACCGTCGAGTGGTCGACACAAAACACACAATAAAATCCTCCGGCCGCGTTAATTTGGCTTGAAACAGCGGGGTTCTCTGCGGATTTATCCAAGAAACCCAGCACAACCAGCTAGCCACAGAATTAGCCCCCGAGTTCACCTCTGACCCGGAAGATGTCAAGATGGAATAGTCCATTTTTAGTAGGGGGATACAGAAATCGACCGGTTTTTGTATTGCGTTTTTTAATGATCGTTTTCATCGTAACTATAATTATTTTTATGTTAAATGTACATTAACAAGCATGAGCAATGTTAGTGATAAAGGTGACTGGCCGGGCGGGGCGGAGCCGGGGCCCCTGCTGATTGGGAGCCCCAAGCAACGGCATAATTTGCCTACATGGTAGATCCGTGTCTGTTCTCCCCTCTGCTCCCCCTCCAACCCTCCCTCCTCTCTGCGCTTTACGGTGAGGGAGGGGAAAAAGGCAAAACAAGCAGCTACGGAGCCAGCATAAGAGCTTGTAAATAAGTTTATTCGTTTTTACTGATAGATAATTAGTTATTAGCGGTACTGCATTTTAAATAAAAATAGCACAAATCCGCTTAAGAATTATAAAAGTTAGTCACTCCGCTGTTACGCTGACAAAAACGTTTGGTCCGCTGTAAGCGGATTAGCGCATTAGCGGTCCCCAGTGTTCATTTGCCCACCTTTGTATTTCTGCATAAGGTGAGTTCCAGGGATGGCTGAAGCTCCAGTTGGTCCAGGGATGGATGAAGCTCCAGTTGGTCCAGAAGTTTGTGTGCAGTTATGTACCACAGCAACAAATGAGTGAAAATATAATTTATATAAATAAATCTGCGTTTGAAGTACATTTGGTGTTGCTGTGAAACAGGCATTGCTAAATGAACGTGTGCTTTCCTTTAGTTTGAATAAAACAGTTGCACTAAGTTTCACCTTCTTTATTTCAATAAGATACGTTGTTTAATGTCTAATGAGAAGTTCTACTGCAAATAAAAAAACTAGATGTAGTGATTGTTTTTTGGCAACTTACCAGTTTAGTTTTTTATTGACAAGTACAAAACTTAAAAACATGCATGTTGCTGTATGGTTCCTCCTCCAGGAGGAGACTGATAAAGTTCAGAATAAAAGCTATAATTATAAACTAAAAACAGTTGAAACTGAATACGATATGAGAACTGTGGGTAATTTGATGTCTTTTAATGAAAATGATTGGCTGCAGAATAAATACCAGAATAAATACCAAGTCAAATACACTCTTCAACAAGGAATGATGGGCAGTTTCTGATTTTAAACAAACTGGAACAGATTCCTCATCATGTGGGACCACTGGACGACCACTGGACGACTGGAGCAAGCAGCCAACCCCTCCGGAATCCAAGACGATGGAACTTGGCCCTTCACTCGTCTGTACCTTAAAAAAAAAGAATAAACTGTCATGTTTGCATCACAAAGTCTAAAATAAGACCAAGTTTGCTACTCAAAGTAGAAAAAATAAATACAGTTGCTCCTAAAATTTTTACTCATTCACAAAGATATACTGTATGTTCAATTTTATATTGATTTCAGTAATTTTATCTTAGATTTACTTTAATATTTTTGAATTATTGTGCCAGGTGCTTGTGTCATTACCTGCTGTTCTTCTGCTCCTGCGTCTCAGTTAGTGTGTCTGTCAACTTCAGCGTGGGTGACCAGTCTGTGTTTGACTTGTGTGCAGGCCTTCCTGAAAAAATAAATATTTCAATAGAACAAATGTAGTAATAACCAAAATATGAACTTGTGTTATGGAATATTTTCTGTACAGACAGCATCCCACTGCTTTATTCACATGAGAGTTACAATCAAAACAGTACAAACAATACAGTATGTATGTGCAGTATGTATATACTGTATATACAGTGTGCATACAGTATACACATACACACAGTATATGTATGTACAGCAAATGTATTACACACACATGTGTTTATATTATTTATCCACAGATTTGTTTAGTAAATACCAGAGCCATATAAAGTGAGAGTTGCGACACTTACATAGAGTTCCATTGTAAGAATGGAATGCGGAAGTCACGTGGGTCATGGAGGGGGCGATTTGTTCCATGGCTCTGGTTACAGTCTGATGCTGCCTGCAGTAGCGCTCCATCGCCGCCAGAGGGTGCAGCTCCACAAGGTTTCCATAGCCGTAGTTTGGAACGATTGACCGCCTGTCGGCAAGATCAAAGCATGTCGGAACTCTCTATATATATGGCTCTGGTAAATACTTTAACAGATGCTAACGCTACATGCTAAGCTAACCACAGTAGTGCACGGTGCTAAATCATGAAAAAAAAAAAACAACAACAGCTCCAACACAGAGAAAATTATACTCTCACATTGTTCTGAAATTGTTTCACAAAATGATTTATGTAGAATATTTTGTTTACCTGAGAAAACGTGATCTGAACACGACGCCTTCGAGAGCAGATCCGAGCAGAGGAGGGGCTGCAGTCAGCTCCTCCGATGGAGATAAATCCTTCACGTTTACTTATTTTTGGGATTTAGGTCCTGTTTACACAGACACAAGTAGGTTTACTTATTCTTGGGATTAAGTGAAAACTGCGCTTTGCACAAACGTCTACCCGACAGGAACACCCACTAACCCAACACGAAGTAACCATTGCAATTAATTAGAAATAAACAAAACAAAAAAACAAACGTGAAAAATACACAGCCAGTAGACTGTGCTTTAACTGCTGCTCTTACTTCCGGCGGAAGTCGTTCCCATAATTCGCGCAAGGCATCATGGGGGCTAGGAATAATGTGGATAGAGAAAGTCCAGACCCTAGTACAAAGCGAAATGAAGGACAAGGGTCTGGTTTTAACCAGGCTAGCTTGCTATGCTTCTTTCAGCTGATTTCTGCAAGTTTCAGCCTTTTCATGCATGCATGTTAGGCTGATTGGTAACTCTAAATTGACCCTGGGTGTGAGCGAGACAGGTCTCTCTTGTAAATGAGTCCCCATGGCTCAACGAGGCTAGCCTGTATAAATAAAGGTTAAATGAATTTAGCGGTTTTATGCTAATTTTAATATTTCAGCTAATTCCAAATTTTTTGCACCCATTTAAACTTTTTTCAGCATAATTCAGCAAAATCATGCTCCCTCCACATCCTTTTTGAAATTTCAGCTTATTTCTGCATTTTAATGCCGGGTTCCCACCAAACGCGTCTTGAGCATCAAAAACGCTCTCAACGCGCTGTGTTGGCTGCTTGTCAACAGATGTCTGTTCACACCGAAGATGCGCAGTGGGAGGAGCGTCTTGGTCCTTTTCCGGTCGGGTTTGTTTTGTTTTTTGTACACCGGGCTAGCCTGGCCCTCGCCTTCCTGCACAGCTCCGCTCAATTCTCATTTCCCTTCACTTCACAGTCTGGGACTTCCCCCATCCACAAGGATTTCTCCGGTAGATTTTTGTTCGGACCAATCAGAGAACAGAAGGCGGAGTTTTGAACGACGTCGACTGACGTCGTCATTCAAAATGGCTGCCGCCACGAAGGAATTTTCAATAAAACAAGGTAAAAAACTATTATTTCTCTGCTGAGAAAAATATATTTCTTAGCTGACGTTATATCAGAAGTGTTCCTGAGCAATCAGAGAGCAGAAGGCGGAGTTTTGAACGATGTCGACTGACGTCGTCATTCAAAATGGCTGCCGCCACGAAGGAATTTTCATCAAAACAAGGTAAAAAACTATTATTTCTCTGCTGATAAAAAATATATTTCTTAGCTGACGTTATATCAGAAGTGTTCCTGAGCTTAACAGTTCCTAAATCAATTCACGAAATGGTCAAATCTGCTGGATTTAAATAGTTTCGGTTTGACATTTTCCAAACAGCCTCGGGTGCGCTACGAAAATAAATGATAAAAAATCGAATTTTATCTCAAATGTTTTATCTAGGCCAACAGTCAGTAAATTAGAGCCATATAATTACACACTGGTGGCAGAAAAAATATCCACCGAGTGGTTTCTGAGCAATTTATCTGATAGCCTGGACCTCGCCAGGCTAAACTAACAAAACTCCGCCTTCTGTTCTCTGATTGGTCCATTCAAAAATCTCCAGGAGAAATCGTTTTCAATGGGAGGAATGCCAGACCCTAGTCTGAAGCGAAGTGAAGGACAGGGTGTGGTTTTAACCAGGCTAACACCGGGCAGATAAAATCAGCTTTTTGTGAGCCTCGTTACTACTTGAGTGGGTTTTCTACGAGCTGAACTGCAGCTCCGAAAGTCTTTGTTGAGATTAAAACTTTTTTTTATTTTTTATGTTTGGGGTGATCGTACGCTCGAGCGGACAGCGGCAACTGTAAAAATGCCAAGTTTCTTACCGTAGGCTGGTTTCTTCATGGAGGCTCGTTGGGTAAGTTTGAAAAGTCCAAAAGAAGTCCTGTCGTCGTTGCGTTATCACATAGCAGAGTCTCTCCCGATTGGTTGCTACTAAGCGGCGAGCAGCCAAAGTAGGTCAAAGTTCATTTAGTTGAACTCCGGCAGCCGCTGCTTTGACGCACCACAAGTGCGGAAAACAACTGCCGCTCACTGCCGCGCTGCTTGAACGGCTGAAAACGCGCCGCGTCACGCTGCGCCGCTCCAAGATGCGCGGCCACATTCACTTTGCATGTGAACTGGATGCTTCGGCTGCTCGAAACGCATTCAGTGGTGTTGTGAAATGAAAATATATGTATCTTTGTGTTTTCTTTTATTATGAAGGAGTCTTCACACGGCGTTCAAAATGATCAAATTTCTCTCATAGAATGGTAAGGGTTTCCTGAGAGGAGACAGAATAGTGAGCATGTGCTCATGTGAGGCTTTGGGACTTAAGGAATGCTTGAAAGTGGATCTTTTCTTGTCTCTGAGTGGCTTATGGCAGTGCCTTTCTGTCAGTTTTATGACTTCACAGATTTATGTGACTGGCAAGGAGACACTGGTCTCTTTGTTCTGGGTGTAAGCCACACTTCCCCCATCAGCCTCAAGTGAGTTGGAAGAAAGGTGTCCAGCTCTGAAAACTGTGTTCACTTGAAGGCGCAGAGAACCTGGTTGCATAAACGTAGTAAAACAATTAATACCTTGATCATAAAGCACTTGTGCATTAATTAAATAATAGTTGTGAAGTAGTTTTCAATCAGATTAAAAGTAGAACTGTGTAAGGTCAGCCTGTATAAATAAAGGTTGAATGAATGAATATTATCCTTCACTCTTTTACCAAAAAATGGTTCAGTAGACTGAAAAAAAAGCAAATGGTATTTCCTCTATCAGTTAAGGGGGAGGGAAAATACCCCACCAGAGAGACAAAGAGGATCCTTTGTGATTGGTGGAAGGCAGGAATATCCTGCAGGAGTATAAAAACATGGGTATCCTCCTCCAGCGAGGGAGCAGAAGGCCCCGGGGTGAAGACAGCTGGATTCAGATTAATCAGGTTGTATGAGGTCTCCCTGGAAACACATAAAATGTCTTTCCTTCCACCCTCTTCCCCCACTGTCTCCTTGGCTCTCTTTTGAACAAATGTAATGACTTTTAAGAATAGCATAAATGTATTCTGTGACTTTTAACTTATGATTAATTAAACTGGTTTGGAACTTTAAGTGAGCGTCTGTCATGTGTGTGTATCTCTCCTTCCTGTTCCAAAGTGAACCAAAAAACGAATTCTGGGGCGGATAAGATTCATACGTCAACAATTGGAGGTTCCTACCGAGATGGTTGCACGCGCGGACAGGAAAGGATGAGCCGGAGTCCAGAGCACTGATCAGTGACCGGTCACCTCAACAAAAAAAGGTAGGCAGATTCCTGTTTAAACGAAATCTGTGATTGGACATTTATAGGCAAATTTTAACTCAGTGTGTTTGGACTCCAGGGTTAATACGTGTAAAAAGAAAAAGAACGTTACAATTAAAAGTAGAATTGTAAGTTTCCAGCCAAGACTCCAGATCCCAGAGTAAAAACACGCAGTGGTCGAGCCAACCAAAAGCCGACGGGCTTTTGGAACAGAGGGAAAGGGGTTTTAGGATAAATAAATAATTTATCCGCCGCCGTTTCCTGTAACTCTGAGACCGAGTTCACTGTTAATCTCGTTAGGTTTTGTGGCTAACTATAAAAACAGTGTCAATTAAATCCACTTATAATTTGACTTTTGATTAAGTGGAGGCGGGATCTGGTGAGGTGATGTATTTGTATATTACCATGCGTAAATACGTTATAATACATTAGGAATGAAGGCATTGAAATATAAAACCCACAAATAAATAAGATGAATAAAGTGTGGGACTGAGTGAAGAAAAAATTTAAACCCACAAACAAATAAAATAAATAAAGTGTGGGACTGAGTGAAGAAAAAATATTGAGGAAAACGCGCTGACTTTCGCTGATAAAATAATCTGATAAGAGTTCCTGGACCAGATAAAAATAGAATAGAATTAGTCACAGAATACTAAATCCTTTTTTATGTTCTAAAATAATGGTTTCCTGCCATGTCACGTCAGCTTGCCTGCCTCACCTGCGTGACTTGTCTCTGCTCTCCAAACTGCCGTGGCTCTCTTTGTCTTTCTCTCTCTGCAGCGCTGTGCTGCTCTGGACCAGTGGCGGAGCTAGACTTTTATTGCTGGGGGGGCCGAGAGGGGGCCAAAGCTATAAGTGGTCCACTTACTACGGCACAGTGGGAAAAATGGATTTATCCCAAATTTTTTTTGGGATTTGTAGACGCTATGAAATTTTGAAACAACATATTTTTCCCTTAAAATGATACAGGCTCTCAGTTTAAATTTTTGATCTGTGATCTAAATATTTTTAAGTTTAGAAACCAAGTGGTTTTCTAAACAGCTTTAGTGTTTGACTTTGTCCACACTCATAAAATACACAATGAAGTACCCAAAAAACATATATACTGTATATATATACCGGTAAACTTAAATGGTACATATCGCCCCTTGCTGCTTTGAGCATGTAACAGTCACAAGACCACATTGAAATTGTGCCTTGGCTCCAAAAAGGTTGAAGAACACTGGTCTAATGAAAATAAACAGTTTAAGTTAATTAGAATGATTTAAAAAAAAATAGCTAAACAAGAGCATGGTTTTGCTAAATTAGGCTGAAAAGTTGGATTAAAAATGTAGAATTAGCTGAAAAAGCTGAAACAGGCTATATACAGAAATTATTAAGTAAGATACCTTGATATCACAATATTTTTTGCCTCAATAAAAGCACGGTCCTACTTGTTATTTATTTAATTGTTCCATACATATCTTTAAAAAATAGGAGTTAAAACTGCATATTTCTTAGTGCATTTGTGGGTACAACTGGACCAGTGCTCTGTTTTTATTTTTTATTTATTTTATAGACGTTTTAATAAGATATAACACCCTGCGGACTGTTGCTTGCTGCTCTCAAAGCCTCTCAGCTTCTGCGCAGAGAGGAGCATGAGCCGCGCGGCTTCTCTCGTCTTCTCCCTGGCTCCCCGTTCTGCGGTGACCCCTGGAGTTCTGGTCGTTGACTCAGGGCTCGGTTCTGTCCAGAGAGCACGGGGACACGCGCTCAGAGCTCTGCTGTGCGGCTACCTTCTGAACTCCCGACCCACGGGGAGAGAAAAAGAGAGGGGCAGATATTCCCGGAGCTTTTGCTAAAAATCTGCTATAAATCATGAAATCATGAAATAACACATTTAGTGTTATTTCTCTACCATATAAATAAACGCTCCTGTATTATTTTTAAATAAACAAATAAATAATGGCGAGGCAATTTGAAAACATGGTGAGTCATGGACTTTAAAGGGGACCACACATGCAAAATTCACTTTTTAATGTTTTTTTACTAAACTTTGGGTATTTACTTCATAAAAAAACAGTCCTTGTGCCAAAAAAATGCACCCAGTGGTTTATTTACTCTAAGTAGATTTATTTATTTTTGATAAATACACCAGGATTCACACTTCCTGCATTTATTGACGTCACAAGCCGCCAGCCAATCAGATCAAACCTGAGTCCAGCCCCTCACCTAGCAACCCCTGGTTAGGCTCAACCCACTTCTGTATTAAACACATGACTGTTGTTTTTCATGATTTCATCTCATCTTTTGTTTATATGTTCTTAATTTCATGTGTACAGCACTTTGTTGCAGCTGTGTTTTTTTAAATGGCTTTATAAATAAAGTATAATTGTTATTTTTATGTTTTAGTTCAATTTTTAGTGTATTTGCGATCGCTGCCAACGCGCAGCCGGCAAAAATTAAACGAGCGGACCACAGGCGGAAGGACCGGGTTCGACGGGACCCTCTTCCGGCGCGATGGAGCGGAGCTTCAACTGTACAGCCTTGCAGCAGCCTCGCAGCAGGCTCGCAGCAAGAGGACCTTCTCCTTACAGATTAATTTACGGGAGACACTTGGTGAACTTTGTGTTGTCTTCACTGGAACAGCGATAACTCCCAAAATCTCATCGCGTGCAACGAGCGGAGCTGGCGAAAACCGGAAGAGGAACAAGCTAACATTAGCTTCGGATTCGGGTGGTCTAATGCTAAAAGGAGCAGCAAACTGCGGCGCGCTCAGACGGGTTTCGGTAAGTTATCTTAAGCTAACACTAACAGTAAGTCAAATGAGTAATAAAAAAAGAGCTAATTTTAAAACAACAACACATTACAGATACTGGCTGTTACAGAGGGCGTGAACAGATCGTTGAAGGGCGTGGACTTCAAGAAACCGGTCGTTCAAAACGAAAGTTAAAAATGGCAGAATTAAAAAGGGTATAATTGATTATCTAATAATTATTTTGTGCATTAAATTGAAGGAATAGGGTCTGGATATCCCACAGAAATACCATAAAAATTTAAAAAATACATCTGAGGTCCCCTTTAAAGAATTCAAAAAGGGAAGGAGGAAAATAATGATTACTGTATTTTTAGCCTGTATGACATATTTATGGATTGATTTTTCTTCTTAAACTTGTCACAAGCTATCTGAAGATTAAATATGAAACAAACGTTGAGGCGCTAAGGTTAAGAACAAAGTTTATTTAGATACAGCAGTTAATAGAGTAATAAACGAATTCTCCACCTCTTCAGGAGTTGGTGCTGGGTTCCTGAAACACAAAAATAAACGTTACATTAAAACGGTTTACACTTCTCCATTTTAACAGGACTAGATCATTTTCTACAGCGTGAATGTGGGTGAAATGAAAAAATAGAACTTCAGCTCAGCTCTGAACGAGGGTCTGGTTTTAACCAGGCTAGAAGGCCTCAGGATTGTACGGTTTTTTGAATAAACAAATAAAATATTTGCGGATAGTTCGAGATAAATTAATGAGGGCCGAATGAACCGTCACAATTGGAAGGATTGATCAAAAAGGATTATGACATTCTATCTCAATAATTTTAGGTTATAACACTTAGACAAACGGGAAAGTTGGAAAATTGCAGTGAACCTCCCGTTAGCATAGCATAGGCTGCCTACAGCGGACATTTTATAACTTTGTAACGTTAGACAGCTCACATCGGATTCGCTAACAAAGCGTACAGTGGCGCATCGTGTAGATAAACAATATCGACTTTAAATAATCCAAATTTAGTTTTTGTAGACGAACTTAGCAGCTAACAGCAAAGCTAACGAGCCATAGGTCCGACGTGGTTCACGAGATGTAGTCTTATAATTTGTGTATAGGACGTGAGGATGTAGAACCGAACGCATCATACTTGTATTTCCCAATATAAGAAGCAGAGAAAGTGGATTACCAATTTGGAAGACGTACTTTTGTGAATAGATCCAGTGAATGTCCACGTCGTCTTGTGAGCGTCGACCCGAAGAGCAGGGTTGCCAGATCGCTAGACAAAAGAAGCGATCAGCTCCTTCAAAACAAGCACAACTAAGCGACTCAATGTCCACGAGAAGCGAAAATAAAAACCCGCCACAAGCGGCTGATCAAATTTGAAAGCGGCTCCAGGGAAAACAAGCCCAATGCCGCTGGAAATAAGCAGATTTGGCAACTATGGCCGGACGCAAAAGACACAGTTGTTTCGTGTATAGCCTGAGCAGGGTTGCCAGGTGAGAAATGTAGGATTATCGTACACCCATCAAAAAACAAAATAAGTATGCTCGATAGTCACTCTATTGTTGAATACTGTAGCGTTTAACAGGCACTCACAGCTTTGTGGCGTCAGTACTGGGGGGAACCATAGACATTAATACGCATTATTGTCTGGTGGTAATTAATGAGCTCAACAGAAAGTCTTCTGTCACATTTAGAAAAGCAGGATTAGCTGGAATTCCAAGACGCCTTCAGGGTTCACAAAAAAAAAACTCCGACAGACAGTTGCGACAGGCTGATGAAAACCGATCACAACTACACGTTTACAGAATGGCGAAATTATTGTATTTTTGGCCTTTGTCGGGATTATTGATCGTACAGAGGGCAAAATTATCGTACAAATACGAAAATTATCGTACAGCTGGCAACATTGAGCCTGAGTATAATGGAGACCCCTGATGGACGAAAAAAGGTACTGCAGACAGGAGCATAATAATTTCTAGAAAAAACCAAAAACAGGTCGGAGTCACTTTATTTTTTAATTTAGTCATCCAGTTGGGTTATTCGTTCTGAAACATTTAATAAAAGTAAAGGGGTGCAGGTACAGAGTTTAATAACTGTTTGGAGTCAGATGAATAAAAGAAGAGGACAGATTGGGGTTTGAAGAATAAATAATAATAATAATAATAGTAATAATAATAGTAATGAATTCTTTCGCTGGAGCGGTTTGCAGCTGAATGCGATGCGGCCGGGATGAGGATCAGTTCCTCCAAATCCGAGGCCATGGTCTTGAGCCGGAAAAGGGTAGCATGCCCTCTCCGGGTCGGGGAGGAGGTCCTGCCCCAAGTGGAGGAGTTTAAGTATCTCGGGATCTTGTTCACGAATGAGGGAAAACTGGGGCGTGAGATCGATAGGCGGATAGGTGCAGCGTCCACAGTGAAGCGGGCGCTGTACCGGTCTGTCGTGGTGAAGAGAGAGCTGAGTCAAAAGGCAAAGCTCTCAATTTACCGATCGATCTACGTTCCCACCCTCATCTATGGTCATGAGCTTTGGGTTATGACCGAAAGAACAAGATCTCGGATACAAGCGGCTGAAATGAGTTTTCTCCGCAGGGTGGCTGGACTCTCCCTTAGAGATAGGGTGAGAAGCTCAGTCATCCGGGAGGGACTCGGAGTAGAGCCGCTGCTTCTCCACATCGAGAGGAGCCAGTTGAGGTGGCTCGGGCATCTGGTTAGGATGCCTCCTGGACGCCTCCCTGGTGAGGTGTTCCGGGCACGTCCCACCGGGAGGAGACCCAGAGGAAGACCCAGGACGCGCTGGAGGGACTATGTTTCTCGGCTGGCCTGGGAACGCCTTGGGATTCCCCCGGAGGAGCTGCTCCAAGTGGCTGGGGAGAGGGAAGTCTGGGCCTCCCTACTTAGGCTGCTACCCCCGCGACCCGACCCCGGATAAGCGGAAGAAGATGGATGGATGGATGGATGGAATAATAATAGTAATGAATTCAATTTATAACGCACTTTTCATTAATGGAAATCTCAAAGTGCTAAGGAGGGAGTAGCCCTCACAGACAGGTCTTAAATGAATACATATTTATAGATGTGGAAAATGGATTTAAAATTCATTCATTTCTAAATTTTGATGCACTTTTAACATGCAGGAAAGGGTTTTAACAGAACTGTTTTTTTGTATGTCCAGAAGCTCAGATTTAGCTTTTTTAGATTTCTCTACATGGATTATGGAGCATGCATCAGGGTATTTAACAAAACAGTTTGTTGAATAAATGTTTTAAAACGTGCAATCACTGATCATTTCTTTAATATGTAATGCACTTAAATGTTAAACTGAGTAAAAATGTAAAAGGACAATTAATTTAATGTTAATATTTTTATAATTTCTTTATTCTTTGCACTAATACAAAGACAAAAGTGGACTTTTGGAATGAGTATTCTGGTCTGACCCCCTTGAGATCAGATTAAGCTGTATGCGGCCCCCAGATCAAAATGAGTTTGACACCCCTGGACTAACAGTTATATACCTGGAACAACAGGCCAAAATGAAAGAGCCCACATTTTACTTTGAATAAATGAACCACTGAGCTTAATAATTTCAAATTGACAATTTAGGAGGGCATGTAAATACACACGATGCATAAATAAATCCAACATGTAGGCAGATCTTAGAAGGCTCAAGGAATTTGCTAATTATCATAGACTGTATACTAGCAAGGGGGTCTTAGAAGACCGTAAATTATATTTTCTAAAATAAAAGTAGGCTACAGTATTTTTTGATTTCAGGGTTAAATTGATTATTTCACTTTTAGGTAAACTAATGTTTTGGATCTGTTGTGCAGATCAGATTAAAAGATGCCTCCGTCGAAGGTTCCATAATAAAGATTGTTAACAGAAAATTAATTTGATCCTGGTCTGTTAATGATTTTTTTAAATTTTTTAGTTTTTCAATTTTTTAAATAGCCTCATTGAACAGTGTTGATGGAACAAGAGTGAGTCTTATGAATCCCACCTCATCTATACAGAACACATAATGGTAAATATGCATTAAGATAGGCCTCTGTCAAAACACATGCAGCATCTGACTTTTGAATCTCAGCTACTGTGGTTATTGATCAGATCGGATCAGATTTAATATGAAGGTGTGTCCAGAAACTGACTCGCTGTGACTTCACTGGGAAGAACAAACTCATATGCAACCTTGCTCAAGAACTTTGAGGGGCATACGCAAGGAACGACTGAAAACAACAAAGGCACCGAAAGAACAAAAGACTGTCCACAAAAACTTTCAGCCGAGCAGAGGCAAAGACTTTCTCAAAGAACTGTCGAAACATGGTCATCAGACACAAATGGCCAGGATATACGGTCCGGATTTGGGGGTCCGGACGAGAATCAGAACCCAGTGAACGTCTCACTGGGGGCTGGAACAAGAGAAAGCTGAACACGTTCTCCAAACAGACAAGAGAACAAATGGTCCTGAAGTCACTCATACCAGCAAAGGCCGCACCCATATTGATCTGTGAGGATCTGTCGTTGATCTTAGTAGCCGGGATCAAAACTACAGTTGCTATGATAAATTTTTAATGAAACACATAGGCACATTTGGGCCTGCCAGCGCAGGCTTCATGATTTTTAGTTATACTGTACTCAGGTGGACCTGACGACTTGCTTCTTCTGGTTCCTGTAACTCTGTGGTGAAGCGGAAGGGGAGCAAGGGAAATGATCCTAGCTCCTGACCCCAAAACGAGTTAACTTTTATATTTTTGTTTTTGCAGTTGTCCTTGGCGGAGTGCATGTTGGGATTCTGATGTGTCACAAGGGGTACATTTTGGTAAATGATTATAATTTTAAAGAAAATGAGATGATATCGTAGATTACAGTTAGCTATATGGTTGTGAAAACCAAATTAGTGGTGGCAATAGGCTGAGGTTTAGGAAACATCTGACACTAGTGCTAAGGTTAAAGGATGGTAAATTTAGACACAATTTCCAATTTATTAACCGAATAACTTTGGCATAATTGAAACAAGGTAGAGTTTTGTTTCAAAAGGGGGTTAAGGGACAGACAGATGTTTCTAAAAATAGAGAGGTTGAAATTGGTCCCTAGAAATAACTAGATTGTAAATGTTTCCTAGAAACAACTAGGCCGGAAAATGTTCCTAGAAATAACTAATTAAGGATAACCGATAAATTTGCGTTATAAATAAAGTTCACTTGCGTTGATATTGAGGCGGCATCGGTCTTGAACGTTTTATTTTCTTTAATCAAGTCATGGGGGAAGGAGTATTGATGCAAGCATATTTCGAATGAGCAATTAACAACACTGTTTTTTTTTCCCCTCTGTGAAAGTGTGAAGCAGGATGGGGGACCCCCCCTTGGAAATGTTTCCTGCCTGCAGGCTCAAACCACTCAAACCTGAAGTGGACCTGATCAGAGGATGTTTAGAAATATGATGGTTCTGTAAAATTATAGCAATTGACTTGACTAGACGACATGTGACTTATTGACTCAGGAAAAAGGTGTACAATGTTTTGTGAATTATGCTCTGCCGCCGCTTGCTATGTTATTTTTTAATTATGCTCTGCCGCCGCTTGTGATGTTATTGTTATGTGTGTAATTTCTGCTATAAGCTGAGTGAAAAGGTACAGTATTTTTTGTAAGTATGAACCGCCTTAAAACTACTCATAATTAACCCTAATGAAGATTAAGCCTCTTCCAAACCAACTAACATGCATGATTCATTCTTTGTACTACAGATTTATAATTGATTGGGTGTTGTTTGTTGTGGCACATTCTGTTCGTGATAGGTGGTTCCTGGAAATGCTCCAGCTGAGGGAGTTTTCTCAACGGAGTCCCGGGGAGGCAAGACCAGAACAGCCCTGGTCAGGAAGGACCCGTGGGGGGTCGCTGAACGCACACCACAGGCAGTGCGTGTCAATGCCAGGGGATCCACACGGTTCAGTGTGCTCCAGCCCGTGAACCAGGAAGGAGCTAAAGGATTGGGCTGGACAACAAGAGGAGCTCGCATTCGAACTCTCATGCCTTGATAGACCCAAAGTAGTTGAATAAAGTTGCGTGCAATGCCGGGGGTCTGCCCTGAGCAACGCCAAGGGAATGCCCCTGAGGAGACAACTGCCTGATGCGGAGGAGGAACTTGGGAACTTAAGGTTCATAATTCTGCAATATCCTAAGCACTTACTATTATTATTGTTCATAGTTTGCATATATTTCCTTATATTCTACAATTTGCATATTAACAAATTGAGTCAAAATGTGGTGGCCAGACAAGAGGGCATAACTTGGAGGATTTTGAAAAAACTGATTGAATATTGTGTATATATGCATTAAACTACATTGTGTGTTGTGTGATTTTATTTCTTTTGTGATGGACCTCAGCAGAATGAGGTCCAAAGGGGGATTGTTGTGAAATGAAAATATATGTATCTTTGTGTTTTCTTTTATTATGAAGGAGTCTTCACACGGCGTTCAAAATGATCAAATTTCTCTCATAGAATGGTAAGGGTTTCCTGAGAGGAGACAGAATAGTGAGCATGTGCTCATGTGAGGCTTTGGGACTTAAGGAATGCTTGAAAGTGGATCTTTTCTTGTCTCTGAGTGGCTTATGGCAGTGCCTTTCTGTCAGTTTTATGACTTCACAGATTTATGTGACTGGCAAGGAGACACTGGTCTCTTTGTTCTGGGTGTAAGCCACACTTCCCCCATCAGCCTCAAGTGAGTTGGAAGAAAGGTGTCCAGCTCTGAAAACTGTGTTCACTTGAAGGCGCAGAGAACCTGGTTGCATAAACGTAGTAAAACAATTAATACCTTGATCATAAAGCACTTGTGCATTAATTAAATAATAGTTGTGAAGTAGTTTTCAATCAGATTAAAAGTAGAACTGTGTAAGGTCAGCCTGTATAAATAAAGGTTGAATGAATGAATATTATCCTTCACTCTTTTACCAAAAAATGGTTCAGTAGACTGAAAAAAAAGCAAATGGTATTTCCTCTATCAGTTAAGGGGGAGGGAAAATACCCCACCAGAGAGACAAAGAGGATCCTTTGTGATTGGTGGAAGGCAGGAATATCCTGCAGGAGTATAAAAACATGGGTATCCTCCTCCAGCGATAAGACAGAAGGCCCCGGGGTGAAGAGAATTGGATCCAGACTAATCAGGTTGTATGAGGTCTTCCTTGAAACACATAAAATGTCTTTTCTTCCACCCATTCTCTCCCCACTGTCTCCCTGGCTCTCTTTTGAACAAATGTAATGACTTTTAAGAATAGCATAAATGTATTCTGTGACTCTCTTTTAACTTATGATTAATTAAACTGGTTTGGAACTTTAAGTGAGCGTCTGTCATGTGTGTGTATCTCTCCTTCCTGTTCCAAAGTGAACCAAAAAACGAATTCTGGGGCGGATAAGAATCAAAAAGCCAACACTAGTTACTTCGCCCAAAAAGTAACTGAGTTAGTAACTGAATTACTCACCTATAAAAGTAATTAGTTACCAGGGAAAGTAACTATTGTTTGTTTGGTTGGTTTAAGTTTAGATATATCTACGAATTTTAAGTAGAAATAATTACAGCACCTCAACAGAACATGACTGGTTGACATACTATACTTCAAGTTTTTTCTTCATTGCAAAATACAGGTTAACAAAATAATATAACAATTGTGTTTTCAGCTCTATGTACACCCTGTACTGTTCAAGTGTTTTCTTAGAAATAAAAGTAAACAGTTAAAATAAGTGCTTTGTAGTGTAAAATAAAATCAAACCCTCACACAACTGGTTCTTCAAGAATTTTCTTAAAAACAAAAGAACCATTTTCACAATATGAAGTACTTTTAAAACAGTACTGAAAAGCTGAATTACCTGAGCAGTTGATGCTTCATCAGATCAGATTACGACGGACGTAGACAAACACTTCGCTCCTCCGGGACATAATGTACACTTCACATGCACGTTCTTGCCTTTTACCTCAAGGAGAGTAAAGTAATTTCTGTATTTCCACTTTGAAAACGCCAACTTTCCCTCCAGACTCGCCATTGCTGCCAGACTTCTGTTTCAGCAGCGTGTGTGAGCTGAACAACAAAACCGATTGGCTGACCTCTACCTGACACTCTACCTTAGCCAATCAGCATCATCCTTATTGTTTCGCCCCTCCCTCCCCTCTGCTCCCACGTCTATGCTCCTACCCTCCCTCTGCTCCCTCCCCCTCCACCCTCCCTCACCAAGGGGAAAAAACGTAAACAAACAGCACGAGAGCCTGCGCGCGGAAGACTGAAAGTAACGTACCCCCATTTAGTGTTTGTAACGGTAACGGCGTTGTAACGATAGACATAGTAACTACTTAGATTACCCGTTAATGAAAAAAAGAACTCCGTTTGTAACGCCGTTTATTTGTAACTCCGTTATTCCCATCACTGGTTTTCACAGTACATTTTGTCCATTTCCCTCGACTGCTCCAGCATCTGTCGTTTGAGATTGATGTCTTCCTGCTGCAGAGTCGAGTCTGTGCGTGCTCGTTTTCTGAACCGGTCGCTCCGGTGGTTGGATAATTTCTCCTTTCAGGAAAAAAAGCAAAACAAGAACATCACTGTGTTGCTTTGTAACCGATGTGAATAACACAAGCAAACATTGTTATCGTAACGTATATTTACCTGTAGCATTGTTCGTCTGTTGTTAATTTCCTCGGGGGAGGGAAGCACGTCACTCTCATCAGATATGCTTTGCAGAGAGCCAGATGTTGAGCCTGAAGACGAAGGGCTCTCTCTTGGCGCCAAATCCAACGACTCCAATCCGCATTCCATTGTCGTAGTTGCCGGAGAGCCTCCCCAAATCTCCTCACATAACTCGAAGTATAAGAGGACGACTCGTCCATGCCCACTTCGACGACCCGAGTCTACAGCTCGTCTGTATTTGCTGCGAACGGCTTTGAGCGCTTAGTTGTTACCTGGGCTTTAGTCAACACGGCTTTAGCATGAGGAAAATCTTTCCTTGCAGCAGTCCCAGGCAGAGGATATTGCTCCACATACAGCGCAAAAATATCCTGATACTTGGACTGACAGGACTCCCAGTCCACATTCCCCTGACTTTTGTTGGTTTTGTAACTTAGCGTTACATTCAATAATAAACTGACCTCATCATCGGTCCACACAAAAGTTTTACCGCCAGCCATACTTGTTTACACTCGAAGACACACACAGGGGTCAAGAGTCGTCACGCATGCGCATTAGGTGAAGTTACAAAATTTGCAGCGCCGTCTAACGACCCGGCATGGTAACTACAGTGCATTCATGAGGCGGGGAGGGGATTCCTTCGGATCATGTAAACACTAGAATTCGCCCGTGTCAACGCAAATCTTTTGCTCTAATTAACATACCCAAAACCTCAGTTTCCACCCCACAGTGTCCGTGTAAACGGGGCCCAAGTTCAAAAGAAAAAAAAAGCCTGTTATATAACATCTTGTGTCATAAGCTCTCAGAACCTGGTCTTGCAGATCACACTATTGGTTGGTTTTCTAACTATCCTTCAGATTGGAGGCAATGTGTTCAACATAAAGGTACTTCCTCAAGTTATTCAACAGTCAACAATGGTGTACCACAAGGCTCTGTCTTAGGACCAACCCTCTGTACAATCTATATAGGTAATGTAGGTCAGAGCATCCCTGATACATCCTTACATTTCTATGCTGATGACACAATTGTTTACTGTCGAGCTAAAACAGTTGCTAAGGCTTTCCAGCTTTTGCAATCCGCTTTTGACATCATCCAGTCAGATTTGTTCTGTCTCAAACTTGTCCTAAATGGTGATAAAACCAAAGGGATGCTTTTTTCAAACAGGAAGTCGGTCCCAACAGTTCTTCTGATTTTATCCTCAAATGGTGTCCCTATTGAGTTTGTCGATTCCTACAAATACTTGGGTATCCTGGTCGATTCGCATCTCTCTTTTAAGCTCCACGTGGAAAACCTAGTAAAGAAACTGAAAGTTAAACTGGGTTTCTTTTTCAGAAACAGACCCTGTCTAACTCTGAATGCTAGGAAATGCCTTGTAACTGTGACTTTCCTTTCCTCCATTGATTACGGTGACATTATCTACATGAACGCTCCTACAAGCACTCTGCAGATATTGGATGCTGTCTATCATTGTGCACTAAGATTCATAACTGGCTGTAACTACTGTACCCACCACTGCACCCTGTATTCACTGGTTAACTGGGCATCATTAACCTCACGCAGACTCTTCCATTGGTACATTTTCATCTTTAAATCACTTCTTGGTCTGTTGCCTTCATACATCTCCTCCTACATGTCCCTGCGTGAGTGCAGCTACAGCGTGCGCTCTCAGGACATGATTACCTAGTGTTCCATCAGTGAGAACTGAACTTGGCAAAAGGGCCTTCTCCTACTCCACTCCTTGTTCCTGGAATATCTTACAAAAAGATCTGAAGCTCTCGACCTTGACCTCTCTAAATGGCTTTTTTTTTTAGAAGTCTTTATTCATTTCATAACAAAATAAAAATACATAACATA
>JBBPBX010035854.1:0-15000 GCA_038048925.1 Garcialebias charrua | reverse complement strand
ACCTATGTCAGAAACGCGGACCTACGACAGGCAGGTGTTTTTGGTCCGCGAGGTACGACAAAATCGACCTAAGTCACACACGTAGGTCCCTATCCCTGACGTAACTCGAGGGGTACCTGTATATGTGTGTCGATGTGCTCGTAAGTCGGGGATTACCTGTGTATATATATATATTTAAGTATGTATGTACTTTGTATGTATGTATGAATGTACTGTATATAAATTTAATACGTGTATTCTTTTTAAGTTTTGTGTCTGTTGGAGAAATTTTCTTGTTCGCCAACATTTACTCAGAAGAACCACACTCAATGGCAGGTGAAGATTTTTAACCAGCATTTTACTTGCAAGGGCTGATTTAGGGCAGGTTACACACATAAATGAATAAGCACAAATACAGGCCACAGAAATGAGCAGCGAACAGCATAATCTGCTGACTTTCATAACATTCAGTGGTTGTCCTTGAAGTCAACTACTGTATAACCATCTCACACAACACTCCTTGTCTTCACGGGCATCAAAGAGACATTTGTGAGTAGGCCTCGAGTTTGAGATAAGAGAGTGTCCCGAGTTAGGACGAATTCAAGAAGTTTCATGTCTGATTTTACTGAAACTTTAAAGATCTCTTGAAAGTAGAATATTTTTATATTTTTTTAAAGTTTTAAAATACATTTTTGGAACATCCAGTTTTCAAAGTCTACATCTGATTATTTTTGTACAAAGAAAAGGGAAGTTTGTGAGAACATGAACTCTGACCAAACTCCATGTATATTTTGCTACATGTAACGTAGTACAATCAGCTCAGTTTTTAAATGTTCTGCTGCTGAATGTTTTTTTTTTATGAATCATTTAAAGCGCAATAATAAACCCACACTGAAGAAGGTTCAGTTATTTCCACATCTTGTGGTTTTAAAGCCTCATCTGAAGTTTCCATCTGCAATCTCGTTTTAGTTTTAAATATCTTATGTCAGAACCCAACGAAGAAGCCAGCTTCAACTTTCTTCAACGGTGAAGAAACTCTTCCTTCCTCATCATCACACAACTGATGGCGCAACCTCAGCTGTTGTGTTGCTGTGGTAACGCTGATGTAAAAACCAGACAGTGGGTTTCAGATTTAATGTACTTGGGCCTCAAGGGACAGAACATCGGGTCAGACAAGAGCAAAACTAGAAAGAGTGTGAAGAAAAACTCTACAAGAAGTTGGTGTTTGGTGTGAAAAAGACCGCAAGGACAGTTTCACACACACTATGAAGAGTTCACATATTATTGTCTGTTAATCTGTAGATTTTCAGCTCAGGATTATTTAAATAACAACATAAAGAGAGAAAAAACTTTTCTGTAAAATAAACATTTCGCATTTTAACTACCATACATGTTTTTGCTCAAACTCTGCGTTTTAACTAAAACAGGTAAAAACTTTTATAAAGGATCTTAAAAAAGGATTAAAACATTATTTATTTATCATTTTAAACTGCCCTGTTAATGTGTGATATAATTTAGGGATGTATTTACGAACGTTACGTTGCTTCAACTTAATTTAATGATAAAAGTCAAACTTTACGACGATGATTTTGTTTTCTATATGAAGAAGTGTATTCGGCCACCAGGCTCCTTTGGAATCATTCTTTTTTTAATTATTAAAATTAAATATAAGTAAATATAAAGGTGTCAAATTAAATAAATCCTGCAGTATTTCTTACACAAACAAATAAAAATAACTAGAAGCGTCAAGTCGTATCAGCAGTCGCTCTTTGTGCTGCAGCTCTTCATAAACTCTCAAACATTTATTAATAAATAATTAATAAATAAATAAAAACTTCAGTACTTTGAACAAGATAGTACATACACTGGCAAAACATTGTTGATAAAATATTTATTTAAAAATAAACTTTTTATCTGTTAGATCTTTTTCAGTTGATGTTAGTGTACAGTTTGAAATTCTTAATTTACTATTTTTTTGTGAAAAGTACAATGGAGCTTTAGAAAAAAACGCTACAAAAAAAATTACATTACAAGAAAAAGTTAAAACATTACGAGAATAAAGTCGTAATACTATGAGAAAACACAAAATATTATGAGACTAAATTCATAGTATTACGAGAATAAAATCATAATAAACTCATAATATTATAACTTAATTCTCTTTCGTATAATGCAAAAAAATAATTCTTAGCGTGGCCCTAAAGCTCCGTCGTAGAAGTGTTTCTGACATTTACGTGAAAACGAAAAACAACCTGTAAATAATTTAATTTATGCTGAAAATATATTTTGCCAAGACTAAAATGATTGTACACTTTAAAAAAAGCACACATTTATGTAAAAGTGTGAAAGATGAAATCATGATTTTTTTGTTTATTTGAATTTAAATTTATTAAAATAGCAATTATTATGGTTTACATTACTGTATATGTATATTTACAGACAGCTGCACTACATTACTTTTTAGTTTTTAAGCTACTAAAACTTTACATTTTTTTGTCATTAAATAAAATTAATCAGTGATGACTAAATTGTAAATTTAGCACCTGTTAATATTTTACACAGCCATTATAAGAAATTGAAAATGTGGAACTTGATAACAGAACATAGTTTTTGTTTGTTTGTGACTTCTTCAAGGAATTCGGTGTGATTAAAAATGATAAATCATTTTTGCTCAACAAATGGTTTGCAAGACGTTTTTTCTTCTAAAAAATTTAAATAAAATTATACTCAAATATTTCTGTTCCAGAAGCTCTGAGGACGAGAAGAACTCGGTTCTTTTTTACCGAAACAGCACAGAGGAGGTAAACCCAGCACGGTGGAAACCCATGACTCATCATTAATTTATTGTTTTCATCATAACAGAGATTCCCCTGAATGCAACACGATTTCTGATTTTAAACGCACCCCAATAGACGGACCAATCAGGACCGGTGTGTGAGGTCACGTGGACAAAACGCTGAAATAAAAAGTGACAACAAACGAAACGGGGGTCGCTGCTTCACTTTTGGGAAATGACAGCAATAAATCACCAGCTGGGTGGAAATGGAGCTCTTCAAAATAAAGCGCTTCTTAAAATGCAGCTGAGACATGTGCAGCTTCAGACGACTTCCTGAGAGCAAACACAGAAAAGTTTGAATCTGTTGCACCTTACACGAAAAAATATTAGTTTATCAGCCTCCACATCAGTTTGTGAGTTTTCATCCAAGGCCTAGTACTAAAAGAAAATGGGCGGAGCTTGATCTAGTCAATAGAGCTTTGGAGCAGACGTCACTGTGTGGGCGGGTGTCGGGGGCGTGTCGGGGCGTTCCCGTTTCGACCGCCATGTTTGTTGCCCTCAGAAAAAATAAAAGAAATTCAGGAGATTTCTTCCGTCACGGTTCTGAAAAGCAGGCAAAATAAAGTGGACTGTATCCTAATAAGCTTCTCCCAGGTGAGAAAAAAAAACTACATGGAAAAAATCGGTATAATTGGAAATGTTGCCCGTTTGAAATAAATAAATAAATGGAGCAGAGACCTGGAGTAATCCTTGCCTCCACTGACATTCCCTTCACAGTCATTTTAGCAGACCTGGTCTGTGTCAGTGTTTACACCACAAATAATTTTTATAATTACAATTCACTGGGAGAGCTGGTCCAATCTATGAACAGCTGGGTAGATGATTTGGACATTTTTAAAGCCCCCAGATTGTAAATACGTTGAAGGTACGTTGTTTTTGGCTCCTTAATTGTACATAAATTATTAATTTACATTTCTTTCAGAATCAAACAACCTTCTGTATGCTAGGAGTATTAAAAACTGAGAACACTTTATTTTTAAAGTATGTTTTTTAACTAAATTACAAGGGTCCAAGTTGAAAATTACCTTATTTTTAATGACTTGAGCATGTCTAATAACATGTAGACTTCAAATCTTGATTAGATTACTATAATCACTATATACAGTATATGTATTAAGATGCATATATATATATATATATATATATATATATATTATACATTGTCTTTTCATTCACCATTTTAATGGTGTTGTTCACAGGTTCTGCTCTGACTCTGAGCCACCAGAACACCGTGGGTCATGCTGAGTAACAGTGTGTCTACACACAGAAATAAAATGGTGTGTGAATCATCAAAACACCTACATTAAAATACAGCGAGCAGTAAAAAAAATCTTAAAGTTAAAGCATGTGGTTTCATCATAAACACCAACTCCTGAACTTGGAGCATCTTCTGATGGACTCGGTGTGATCGCTGCTGCCTGGAGGAAGTTCCCTCACAGATACAAGACATGCAGCATCCAGCAGCTGGAGGCAGGAGATGAAGTTTACCTGCAGAAGCATCACCCACTCTGCACAGGTGCATAATCAAACCACTGTGACCTTGTGTGGACCACACAGACATGGCTGGACGTCTACAGAAAGCATGAAGCTTCCTAAAGATATTTCTCAGAGCTTGTACTTCAAGGGAGACATAATTATGTAAAACATGCTGTTGACTTATATTTGCACATTTTTGTGTGTTTTCTATAAAATGTATTAACTCACACGTTCATCACATTTACTGGAAATGTTTAATTACATCAAATGTTTACTTCAAAATGGATCTGTTTCATTTCAAATTCAAACAATGACAACAATACGGCAAAGCAATGAAGTCCTGTATAGTACCTGACTTTTTTTGTGTCACCCCTAAGAAATTCTTTGTCTAGCTGTTTTTTATTCAGCTCTGACCTGAGCTCCCTGTTTTCCTGTAAGAGACGATTAATTTCTGCTCTTCTTTGTTCGCACAACTGACATTCTGTTTGTCGCCTTTTTGCTGCTGGTTCATCTTCCTCCTCATCTGCAGCGACAGTGATGTCCTCTCGTGGGGTTTCCACCGCAGACTCCACAACTTGCTCATGCTCCTCTCCAGCAGCCTCCACAAGCTGTGTGTGTTCATCTTCTGCTGCCTCCACCACCTGTTGGTGCTCCTCTCCTGCTGCCTCCACCACTTGTTGTTGCACATCTCCTGCTGCCTCCACCACTTGTTGTTGCACATCTCCTGCAGCCTCCACCACTTGTTGTTGCACATCTCCTGCAGCCTCCATCACTGGTTGTTGCACATCTCCTGCAGCCTCCATCACTGGTTGTTGCACATCTCCTGCTGCCTCCATCACTGGTTGTTGCACATCTCCTGCTGCCTCCATCACTGGTTGTTGCACATCTCCTGCAGCCTCCACCACTTGTTGTTGCACATCTCCTGCAGCCTCCACCACTTGTTGTTGCACATCTCCTGCAGCCTCCACCACTTGTTGTTGCACATCTCCTGCAGCCTCCACCACTTGTTGTTGCACATCTCCTGCAGCCTCCATCACTGGTTGTTGCACATCTCCTGCAGCCTCCATCACTGGTTGTTGCACATCTCCTGCTGCCTCCATCACTGGTTGTTGCACATCTCCTGCAGCCTCCATCACTGGTTGTTGCACATCTCCTGCAGCCTCCACCACTTGTTGTTGCACATCTCCTGCAGCCTCCACCACTTGTTGTTGCACATCTCCTGCAGCCTCCACCACTTGTTGTTGCACATCTCCTGCAGCCTCCACCACTTGTTGTTGCACATCTCCTGCAGCCTCCACCACTTGTTGTTGCACATCTCCTGCAGCCTCCACCACTTGTTGTTGCACATCTCCTGCTGCCTCCATCACTGGTTGTTGCACATCTCCTGCAGCCTCCACCACTTGTTGTTGCACATCTCCTGCTGCCTCCATCACTGGTTGTTGCACATCTCCTGCAGCCTCCATCACTGGTTGTTGCACATCTCCTGCAGCCTCCACCACTTGTTGTTGCACATCTCCTGCAGCCTCCATCACTGGTTGTTGCACATCTCCTGCTGCCTCCATCACTGTTGTTGCACATCTCCTGCAGCCTCCACCACTTGTTGTTGCACATCTCCTGCAGCCTCCACCACTTGTTGTTGCACATCTCCTGCAGCCTCCACCACTTGTTGTTGCACATCTCCTGCAGCCTCCACCACTTGTTGTTGCACATCTCCTGCAGCCTCCATCACTGGTTGTTGCACATCTCCTGCAGCCTCCATCACTGGTTGTTGCACATCTCCTGCTGCCTCCATCACTGGTTGTTGCACATCTCCTGCTGCCTCCATCACTGTTGTTGCACATCTCCTGCAGCCTCCACCACTTGTTGTTGCACATCTCCTGCAGCCTCCACCACTTGTTGTTGCACATCTCCTGCAGCCTCCACCACTTGTTGTTGCACATCTCCTGCAGCCTCCACCACTTGTTGTTGCACATCTCCTGCAGCCTCCACCACTTGTTGTTGCACATCTCCTGCAGCCTCCACCACTTGTTGTTGCACATCTCCTGCTGCCTCCATCACTGGTTGTTGCACATCTCCTGCAGCCTCCACCACTTGTTGTTGCACATCTCCTGCTGCCTCCATCACTGGTTGTTGCACATCTCCTGCAGCCTCCATCACTGGTTGTTGCACATCTCCTGCAGCCTCCACCACTTGTTGTTGCACATCTCCTGCAGCCTCCACCACTTGTTGTTGCACATCTCCTGCTGCCTCCATCACTGGTTGTTGCACATCTCCTGCAGCCTCCATCACTGGTTGTTGCACATCTCCTGCTGCCTCCATCACTGGTTGTTGCACATCTCCTGCAGCCTCCACCACTTGTTGTTGCACATCTCCTGCTGCCTCCATCACTGGTTGTTGCACATCTCCTGCAGCCTCCACCACTTGTTGTTGCACATCTCCTGCTGCCTCCATCACTGTTGTTGCACATCTCCTGCAGCCTCCACCACTTGTTGTTGCACATCTCCTGCTGCCTCCATCACTGGTTGTTGCACATCTCCTGCAGCCTCCACTGCTTGTTGATTTTGCCAAGTGCAGTGTTGGAGCCCAGTCGGGATTTGACTCATCCATCTCATAAGAAGATTTGCCTTGAAGAGAACGCAGATCAGTAATATAATTATTGCCAGAAAACATTACTGTCATCCATCTAGTATATTATTTTTTTAGTTGAAATTACTGAAGTTCCATTAGTAGATTACCTTATTTTAATGGTGATGTATAAATGTCATAACAATGTACTACCCTTAAATATTCAGACACATTTTGTTAAAAGATGAAGTGCTTTAATGTGTAATATGTTGAAATTTGAAAATTGAGATGAGTTACTCATTTTTTGTTACTTATAGATTATTCTTTGAATAGATTGTTTGGAAAAGGGGCAGATATAATAAGATAGTTTCTTCTTTCTGCTGCCTTTCATTTTATATTTTCTTTTTTTTTGTCTTTGTTGGGTATTTATTTTGATAAAATGAATAAAGAAATAAATTAATAATAAAAAACAATATGCTACAGTCAATGTGACAACACAATCAACTTTAAACAGTTTATTTTAAAATAACACAGATGTCCGACCTAAACTTGGTTGACCCACTATGCACTGAACTCGACCAAAACATGATACACCTTGACAAAATGGCACAACTCCAGTAAACTGATTTAAAATACTCACCTGAATGGAAATGTCTGGAACAAACAAGCATGTATCTTGTGATGGTGGAGAACGTTACATCAGGACGTCTCACTGCTGATATCCATGCCTCCTTTTTGCCGACACAAGCTCGCCCTCGCGTTGTTTCCAGGTAGGGAAACTATAAAACGAGAGTCCGTTTTCTATTTTTTTACCTTTTCTGTCGTGTGAACGGACATTGCATCCTATTACACAGCAATTTAGGACCATTGCTAAGCTGTTGAAACCTGATTCGAACAAAATACGAGCAAGGCAGGAAAAATGGCGGATCGAAAAAAAACTACAAAAAAAACTACCCACAATGCTGTGCGCGGTGGACCAGTGACGTCACGCTCCAAAGCTCTATCAAGGCCAGCCGGGGAGACAGATTCAGATAACCACAATTGTTGACTTATTCAGGCAGACTATTTTTATTGTCAGCCTTGAGTCCGTTTATAACTTTCCATGGTCTGAAATGGCCAGATTAGGATTTATTCTGCTGGTCTGTGCTTACGAGCCTCTTCAAGGTCGTTTCCATGCTGACGAGTCCCAAAGCCGCAAGTGGCCTACGATTCAAATCCCTTCCAACTTACAGTTTCGTTCGTAAATCAGCCGATTTTGAGTCCTCAAAGCATGAACCAAACCTTCTCATAGGCAGCAGCCTGACAAGGTCCAAATTAGCTGCAACCGTGTTCTTTGTGTTTTTGATAAACCAGGATCTAGACTATTCCAAAAACAGGAAACCTGTTATCATAAATCCAATTATATGCAATTTCGGCATCCTCATTCAATAGCCGAGGTAGACACATCACCCCCAGAGATATATCCAGCTGAATGCACCTCGTCTGAGCAGATGAGGGTTCTCCAGGACTCTTGTCGCTTTATTGAAAAGATTTTGTAATTTATGTTGAAAGTCCAGCTAGTCAGATCGAAAACATTCGTTTTCATTTCGGAAGATGTGTAAAAATAGGGACTGCTCCGATACACAGACAGAGAGCAAAAAAGCAGGAGGAGAGCGGGGAGAAACGCATGCGCCTCCTTACAGAGCTAGTGACGGGGATAAAAAAGTCTGGTAATGTTCCAAAATAAAAACATCCTTCAGAATCACTAAATGAAATGCAAATAATGGAAGTTATGTATTCTTTCTGTGCGGCCCAGTACCAATTGACCCACGGCCCCGTACCGGTCCGTGACCCAGGGTTTGGGGACCACTGGTCTAAATGACATAAAAACCTGATTGAAACAAAATTTCCTGAACCTAAATGAATGTAAGACTGAAGTCATCAGCTTTGGTTAATGTAATGGACGTTATTTCTGATGGTTCTTTTACAGACGGATAAATAATCCAACTAAAGACTCATTGCCGATGTGGAGTCATATCTCCCTTGTAGAGGTAATACAAGCAATACGAGAGGTAATGCAAGCACGAACCAGTCTTTCAAGGACATATAAAGACCTTAAAATACTGATTTGTTCTTGTATTACCTCTCGATTGGACTATTGTAATGCTTTGCATGTTGTCTTGGATACAAACCAGTTACAAACCGTCTAGAACGTAGCAGCTCGTCTTTTATCAGGTACTAAAAAACACAAACCCATAACCACGGTCCTTGCTTATCTCCATTGGCTTCCTGTCCACATCCGGATAGATTTTAAGATTTTTTTGCTTGTTTTGAAGTTTTAACAGGTCTTCCCGTCATATTCAAGTCATCTCAACATCTACGCATTCAGGTCTACGAGCAGTTTCTCTTAAATGTCCCCAGATCCAAGTGAAATACAGAGGGGATCTTTTGCAGTTGCTGCGCCAAAACTGTGGAATACTTAACCTTTTTATGTACGGCCCGCAGAGACTTTTGAGAATTTCATATACAGTACAGGTAGTCCCCCGACTTACGAGCGAGTTCCGTTCCTACGAGGTGCTCGCAACACGAAATCTCGTATGTCGGAACCCAAAACACGTGTCGCTCGTAAGTCCGGATTTTCGGTCGTAATTCGGAAAATGTATGCTAGCGCTACTACGAACACCAACACAAACGTACATACTAGTTCATAAACATGCACAGAACTTTGTTTACAAACGGTTAGCTAACACACTTTCATCTAAAAACACATACCAGTGCTGTATGTTCTGTATGTTCTGTACAACTTTACTGTTCGTTAGCCAGCTCGTAAGTCCGGAACCTCGTAAGTCAATGTGCTCGTAAGTCGAGGACTACCTGTATTTGCTTCAGACCCATCCTTTTTGTTTGGCTTTTGAATCAGGCTTGAGGTTCAATCGGAGTTTATGATTTTTATGGCGTGTTTCTATATTTTAACTTGTTTTCTTCCTCTTATTGCAGTTGTATGTTTTCATTTGATTGAACCATAAAGCACTTTGGTAAGTTTTGTAATGTGCTATACAGAAACACTGACAATGAGTTGATGTTTAGAGAACAGCTTGAGGAAACGGTTTCAACATGTTGTGGGTTTTTTGTGTAACCGGGTGGTTTTAGTTCATTGGAAGAGTGGCTGTAAATTCCCACTCTGGTTTGGCTCCCTGAACACACCGTGTCCTGTTCCTCCACCTTCAGTGTGGTTTAGCTCATTAGTGTTACTAAGCACCAGGTGTGTAAGCCAAACATTCTTCTCCAGGGTGTTGGCTGTTTAGTCTCTTGCTGCATGTGGCTGTAGTGAGTGCTGCTGCAGTGTTCATGGAGTTGTGCAAAGCCATGAAGCACAAGCTAAGGACATGTGCCAGTGGGTGGCAGATTGCCACTGCAACTAATTGAATGTGCTTGTTGTTGGGATTGTGACTGATTAAGATTGCTACGGTTGCTATATTGTGCTCCCAACTCTGTGCCTTGTTTTAAACTGTACATGCTCTCATGTTACTGGCATGTAACATCCTTTGGTGTTTAGTGATTTGGAGTTGTGCTAGCCTTTTACAACTGGCATGGTAGAACCACCATAGCATAAATGCATCTAATAAAGGCTGTTTTAATATTGAAAGGAATTAATAAAATATATATTGTATACAACACTTCTGTTTTTGTCATTTGAAGCCAGGCGTACCTGCGTATTTGTAATAGGGAAGCCCTAGACTATTTACAGTCTACCAGTTGGCTTTAGAGTCACATCCTCTGAGTCACAATCCGGGCCTTCATAGCCCGTGTTACATTTACTGGCGTTGTTGGTAGGGCCTGGCTGATAAGGCAGTTTGTGTGTGTATACAGTATATATATTTTATTTATTTATCTCTATTCTAAAGAGCATTTAGAAGTTGGGAGCATAATAGGCTAACAGTAGGCACATCGTGGGACCTAGCTGGATACTCCCCAACAGTGAAGGACGACCCACCTCCCCGTTCCTATGGCAGAGGAACTTGAAGAACTCCGGGCTCGAGTCCAGCAGTTGGAGGCCGATAGGAGTCGTCTGCAACAGGAACGGGACGTTGCACTAGCAAATTCAACTCAACATGATGCACCAGCTGGTCCAAGTACACGTGCAGCTCTGGGGAGTATGGGGACAACTGACCGCATTATCTACCTGCCAAGGGAGCGAAAGTGTCCAACCTTCAGGGGGACTCATGGTATTGGGGTTGAGGAGTGGGTAGAAGAAGTTTGTACCAGCATGCGAGTCCGGCATGTTGAACCCACAGATCAGGCTGCTTTCATTTTTGACCATCTCGAAGGTGTAGCTCGGGATGAGATTAAATATAGACCATTAGCTGAACGTGAGAATCCAGAAACTGTTTTCGCCATTTTGAGAGAACTATATGGTTGCCAACAGTCGTATGTCTTACTACAAGAGGACTTCTTTTCACGGAGACAGTTAGACGGTGAAACTTTGCAGGAATTTTCCCATTCGTTGTTTTGTTTAATGAACAAAGTTAAAGCTAATTCTCCTCATGCCATGACTAATGCAGACATTTTACTTCGTGATCAATTTACTCAAAATGTTAGCAATTCTGATCTGCGTAGGGAATTAAAGCGCTACGTTCGTGACAATCCAAGGTGTACATTGCTGGAAGTTAGGGCTGAGGCCATTACATGGGAGCGTGAGGGTGGGGTGGCCAACAATAGTGTTGTGCCGTCCTCTTGTGCTGTACAACGGGCTAGTGCACCCCCTCTCCAAATTGAGCCCCCCTCTAATTCTACTGCCTCACAGATTGCCACTCTGACAGAATTGGTACAAAAGCAACAGGACCAGTTGGATCAGATCACTCAATCCCTAGCAGCTATGCAGCAGCACCCTGTGGCCAGTTCTTCTGGTCTTAGTAGTGTGATTTGTCACAGGTGTCAGCAACCAGGTCACATTGCACGGTACTGTAACGCCCGTTCCCAGTTCAGGTCCCCTCGGGTCCAAGCCACCTCTAGCCCTCAGTTGTCGGAAAAACTAACTCCCCCTAGTGTAAGGAGCCGGACATTAGGAGGGGGTGGTTCAGGCTCAGTGGGTCCCCATGTAGATGAGGTGAAGGAGTGTTTAATGGCGCCTTGTCCCCAAGTCACTGTGAAATTATCTGGAGTTCCAGTCCAGTGTGTCCTTGACACTGGTTCTATGGTTTCTACCATTTCAGAGAGCTTTTTCAGGAAATATTTTCCAGACAAGTTAAAGTCCTGTCATTGGTTAGAGTTGAGAGCTGCCAACGGTTTGAGCATTCCTTACTTGGGCTATCTTGAGCCAGACATAGAGGTGTGTGGTGTGGTAATTCCTAGAAGAGGGATCTTGGTTGTTAGAGACCCTCCAGGCCGGGTTAGTTTACCTCATATACCGGGAATAATTGGGATGAATGTCATAAAGGCCTACTATTTTCAGTTGTTTGACCAGTATGGCCCTGAGTTGTTTGAACGCCCTACAGTTTTGGGGGCTTTCAGTTCCTGGCTTCCTGCCTTCCAGTTATATCAGCAGACCGACTTGCAGAAAGACCCTATTCAGACTAGTGTTGCAAAGTTGCGTGGTAAAAGACCTGTGGTTGTTCCTGCTGGCACTACTAAACTTGTACCTGCTACTTGTTCTGCTATGTTGGCCTTGGCAGGGGCTGTTTTGATTGAACCCTTAAATGCAAAGTTTGGCTTACCTGAGGGTTTGTTAGTGTCTCCTTCTCTCTTGCATGTTTTTCGGGGTACTGTTTATGTTCCTGTGGTGAATGTAGGGGTGTGTACGGTTACATTGAAACCCCGCTGTTCTCTTGGAGTGTTGTCTCCTATAGATGTGGTGAGCCTACCATCAGAGTTGCAGGAAGTCCCTTGTGCACAGGAGCAAATTATCGCTGCAGTCAGGTCCCATACTGTCGAGACTGGCTCAGTTAGAGAGAAGATAACCTCCCTTGATCTCTCTATGCTGGATGGAATAGAGCAGTACAAAGTGAGAGCCTTATTGCTAAAGTATGAATCTGTGTTTTCTGCTTTTGATGGTGACCTTGGCTTTACCAATTTAATTGAGCATAGCATCCCTTTGTTAGATGATATTCCCGTACGACAGCGGTATCGGCGCATCCCTCCATCTGAATATGAGGCAGTTAAGTCTCACATTAACCAGCTGCTGGCAACCCGGGTAATTCGAGAGAGCAGTAGCCCTTATGCGTCCCCAATTGTCCTAGTCAGAAAGAAGGACGGTAGTCTTCGCCTTTGTGTAGACTACAGACAACTTAATAAAAAGACCAGGAAGGATGCTTTTCCACTGCCTCGAATAGAAGAGACACTAGACTCCCTCTCGGGCGCCCGCTGGTTTACAACAATGGACCTTGCTTCTGGATATAACCAGGTTCCAGTTGCAGAGATCGATAAGCCAAAAACGGCTTTCTGCACCCCGTTTGGCCTGTTCGAGTTCAACCGTATGCCATTTGGACTATGCAATGCACCAGGGACTTTCCAGCGTTTGATGGAGAGGATATTTGGGGCCCAGCATGGTCAGTCACTCTTGTTATATCTGGATGATATTGTTGTGTTCTCTTCCAGTGTTGATGATCACTTGACACGGCTGGAAGGGGTACTAAGTCGCCTAAAACAAGAAGGATTGAAAGTCAAGTTGGAAAAGTGTGACTTCTTCAAAAAGCAGGTGAAATATCTGGGACATCTCATCTCTGAGGAGGGCGTGGCCACGGACCCAGAAAAGGTTGCGGCAGTGTTAAACTGGCCTCACCCCACCAACATCTCAGAGTTGCGGTCGTTCCTGGGGTTTGCCAATTATTACAGGAGGTTCGTAGAAGATTTTTCTAAACTAGCTGGCCCCCTTCATCGTCTTGTTGCAGAACTTGCTGGGTCGAAGGTGTGCAGAGGACGAAGGCAACTGTTGGAAGACGTTTGGTCAGAGGACTGTGAAAGGAGCTTCCAGGAGCTCAAGGCCAAGCTTGTAAGTGCCCCCACACTTGCTTTTGCTGATTTCTCTCTGCCTTTCATTTTAGAGGTCGACGCCAGCCACAGTGGGCTAGGAGCCGTATTGTCTCAAGAGCAAGGTGGCAAAGTGAAACCAGTTGCATATGCCAGCCGCAGCTTACATGTTGCTGAGAAACATTATAGTTCCATGAAGCTCGAAATGTTAGCCATGAAGTGGGCCATGACTGAGAAGTTCAAAGAGTACCTGTGGGGTCACCGATGTATAGTATGGACAGACAATAACCCCTTGAGTCATTTGGACACAGCCAAACTGGGCGCCACGGAGCATCGGTGGATCGCTGAACTCTCAGCATTTGAGTATACAGTCCGATATCGCCCAGGCCGTGTGAACAAGAATGCAGATTCCCTCTCAAGGCAACAGACTAGTGGGGACAGAACGCAACTGGAGTATCTCCTCCCAGGAACAGTCATTCCAGAGGCAATTGGTGAGCGGTTTGTGGGAGTGCAGGAAGACCCTGTCCAGTTGGTCATAACTGCTCTGCCATCCCGCAGCGGGGAAGATCTGGGGGTACTCCAAAGGGCTGACCCTGCCATCTCAGCGTTTCTGGAGTTTTGGCAGCAGCAGAGAGTGCCAAGCTGTGCTGAGAAGGAGCGTCTGGGTCCAGAGGCCCGGGGACTTGTAAAACAGTGGGGCCGAATTGTCCGGAAGGAGGACCTCCTGTATCGGCGCAGCTGGAGACCAGATGGTGGAGAAGAGGTTCTCCAGTTACTTCTCCCAGAGAGCTTAAGATCAGAAGTGTTACAGGAGCTTCATCAACATCATGGCCACCAAGGGATAGAGAGGACGACTGATGTCGTGAAGCAGAGGTGTTTCTGGCCAGGGATGGACAAAGATGTAAAGGACTGGTGCCAGCAGTGTGAAAGGTGTACCCTGGCTAAAAACACCCAGCCAAGAGCTCGTGCTCCTATGGGTCACCTCCTTGCTTCAAGACCAAATCAGCTGCTGGCCATTGATTTTACACTGTTGGAAACCGCCCGCGATGGAAGGGAGCTTGTGATGGTGATGACAGATGTGTTTTCAAAGTTCACCCAAGCCATCCCCACTCGTGATCAAAAAGCAGCTACGGTAGCAAAGATCCTGGTTCGTGAGTGGTTTTACCGTTTTGGAGTACCGGCTCGCATCCACTCAGACC
>JBBPBX010035853.1:19402-31822 GCA_038048925.1 Garcialebias charrua | reverse complement strand
AGTTGCAGTCACATTTCTGCAAATAAATAAAGATGGGAAAAAAATTACGCCTTTCTGTACCAAGTTCCCAACAAAAATAAATGGTGCGAATAAAATTTGAAGTAACTCTCTGCATACATTTGCATATTAACGACAAAAACCTCATTTTCAAGCAAACACTTTGTTACCACTTTAAGCTTGAGTTGCATCTAAGCTCCTGTCGTCCATCTGTTTAGTGACAACGTGTTGATACAGACATGTTTGCTAATTAATGCATTAATTAGCTGCACTAATGAACTCATTTGCATCCCAAGTAGAGTTTAAGACATTCTGCAACCAGCAGAACCACAGGCAACTCGAGTGTGAAGTGAAACCATCAGGTTTGGCTTGGTGTCAAGCCCTCTGAAGGGTTGTATTGGAACAATCTGGTTTGGAAGATGACTGATTTCATTTTCATAAATAAACATGCTGCCCCCAATGACTGTTTATTTTTTGTGTGTTCTAAAGACCATGCTTTAAATATGTAAATGCAATTATATTTTTTATTTTGGGCTGCAAAGTGGTGCTCAAGTGATTATTGTGCACTCACAGCAGGAATGTCTTGGTTTTGCAAGCATGTTCAAAAAAGTATAGATGAAATTGTTTTTATTTTTGCATATATTTATTGCGCTATATCAGTGCACGATAGCTAAATACTACTTGGACACGGTTTAGTCATATAGATTGCATACCTTCTTGTGTACTATGTCATGTATGGTGCATAGCATATGTGAATATTTTTAGCTGAAAGCAGCTGTTTGCTGAGGTTGAAAGTTAGAAATATGAATCATGAAAATATGCTTTAGACAGTAGAATTAATTTTTTTTTAAATGAAATTTCTTACATGGCACACAAGCAAATTAAAAGACGCCAAAGCTGTTGCCGATTCAGTGGTGCCTCCAGGTTTATTTTTTTTAGGGGGTGACCATGTGGGGGCCACTGAAAGTCCTGGGGTGGCACACCAAAACTAAAATCTAAAACATTTTTTTCAGTAGTAGAGTAGTTATGTTGTAATGGACAAATACAGCAATACAAAAAAAAATCCCATGTCAAAATAAATGAAATCATCAGATCTCAGCCAAAAATTGGGTTATAGATATGGAAAAATAAAACAAATACAGTATGTTGCTTTGCTGTATAAGTCGCAGGCCTGCTAATCTATGCAAAAAAAAACTGTGACTTATACAGCAAAATTATGGTATATTGATTATGAGGTTTTACTATTCCTAAAATCTAGGAGAAAAAAAAATAAATAAACACCTAGCAAATGCTTGTTATAAAACTGGACAAGGGGCCACACAGTGGTGTGTGTGTGTGTGTGTGGGGGGGGGGGGTAGGGGTGGCCATTCCCCTGACCCTGCCAGCCTTAGTGGCACCCCTGTGACCTTTTTCAATGTTATAGGAAATGATCTGGATCTATAACAAGACTTAACAGGTCTTCGCGCATTCAGCCACTTTGATTAAAAGTCGACTCCTTCGATTTTACATTTTTTAGTAAAGATTCGTCAGTTGCAAAGAAAAAAAATCAGATGCAGTGAAAGTCCAAGGAAAGGTTAAAAATTATGAATGTAAAATAATCTGAAACGGTGTTATTGAAACTCTTACATGATGACTGAATCCAAAAACCACAGAAATTACATGACAGAAACATTAAATATGTTCTTGACTGATACAAATGTGGGTTATGAAAAGGAAAACGATTTATTCGTCTCAACTGTTTGATTGTAAAAGAGCTAAATGACTAAATGGTTATCGCTTGCTGCCTTTTAAGTCTGAGTTTTAAGCTAAGATGGTCTGATATTGACAAATGAGAGCAGACTCATTTTGAACAAATCTTGAAAATAAGTTGTGCATAACGTCATGCAATATTCAATTCAATTCTAAAATACTTTATTAATCCCAAAGGGAAATTAAATGTTGTGTAAGTCATTATCCTCATTTCATTAAGAGATGTTATAGATACTGATTGCTGTTGGCAGGAAGGATCTCTTGTAAAGGTCTGTCCAGAATGGATCCAAAGGAGAAAAAATGGCTGCAGATGCGGTCCAATCCATCCATCCAAACGTGGCTGGCCTCTCTGTTCCCCCAGGCTGCAGGATCACATGAATCTCAGGAAGAACTCTTCCCTGAGCAATGGCCACTCCTCCCAGCAGCCTGCTGAGCTCCTCGTTACTGCAGACAGCTAGCTGCACGTGTCGGGGGATGATCACAGTCTTTGATGTCATGACCCATGTTTCCTGCCTGTTCCAGGATCTCAGTGGTCAAGCACTCAAGCGCAGCTGGCAAGGAGACGGGAATGCATCTACGGCACCTCCTTTTTCTACTCATTTGACATTTGGGGCTGTAGCTGAGGTATTATTTGAGCTTTTGAGATGTTTATCAGCAGCTCTCGGTTGTTAAAAAAACACCTTGTTGTTATGGTTACGCATTATAATAAATGTCCAAAAGTAAAAAAGTTTCAGTAAAAAATCCTTCCAGCTGCACAGCATCCGATGCCAGAGGAAACAATCATCCAAAAAAGATGATTTACGTCCAGAAAAAGAGGAAGTAAAGTTCCCAAAAGCTAAACCTCAGAATGAATGTAACAGAGCTACGCCCACATGCAGCCACGCCAAGTGGCGCAATTCTAGAATCAAGAATCATGATGGCATGATGTTGCGCTCATTGTGTGTTGTGACTGTCTCTCAGCAACTACAACACCAAATAATATCACAATATGTCTGAAACAGACTGAACTATAGACATTTTTGTCTTTATTTTTAGGTGAGCTGACCATCGCAGCCATCTTGACTTGAGTTGGCTTCAAATATATAATATCCAGTGATTATTTCCTAAAGGTTTCTATAAAATCCATCTTGGGTTCTAACAAGTTGATGCAGGATTATGCACAGACAAAAACAGTCTTGTTTGCCTTTTGCCTTTTGTCTTTTCAAACACTGTTTTTCCTTCCTTCTCAGAGTGAGGACCTTCCCTAAGGATTCAGCTTTACTGGGCAGGGACACGGTCCGAGCCCTCATGTACTACGCCCTGAAGGTCTGGAGTGACATCGCGCCCCTGAACTTCCACGAGGTAGCTGGAAACGACGCAGACATTCAGATCGACTTCACTAAAGCCGACCACAATGATGGATACCCTTTCGATGGGCCAGGGGGCACAGTGGCTCACGCGTTTTTTCCTGGTGAGAGGTTCACCGCTGGGGATACACACTTTGATGATGATGAGGCGTGGACTTTCAGGTCACCAGGTGAGAAACAATCATTAAAAGTCCGTTTTATGCACACTTGGATATCTGTCATGTGCCGACAAGATGAAGGCATCATGATAATGCTTTTGACCTAGTCTGCTTGTGTTCAATTGTTTATTTAGCAACATATTTCATGAGTCATTGAACAGAGTTTATTGAAAGGTTCAGGAAAAACTCAGTGGATGCACAATAACTGACTAACTTTTAAAGTAAAGCCAAAGCAAGATGGCTGCCACAGCCATCAGGCTTTACAAAGGACAGAAAGATTGGCTATTTTTTGGCAATAAATTGGATTTAACATAATGATTTATACAGATGTTGCCCTTAAATGTGATGTAGTAGCAGGTTTGAGTCATTCACAGCATAAACTCTATCAGATCGCTACAGATTATGTGAGATTTTTCAATGATGCATGTTATTTTTAAGGTTTGACCAAAAACAAATTTGACCTTATTTTTTAATCATAATGAAAGATTAGTCTAAAATTATGGTACAAAATTTTACAGTTGATTTGCATGCTTCCAATATTTACAAAAAAATAACAATGTTAGTATGAAATGTCTTCACATGTCCAAATGCATGTTTTTATTCATTTAGATGTAAGTTGAGATCAGAAGAAAAATAAGGCACTGACCAGCAGAGGTGCACACAAAAAATATGCCAAGTTCTCAAGCCCCAGGCTGAATGAACAAAGAAATGGCTGTAGGCAACCTGAACACACCACCACTGGCAGAGGACATCACATAAGGTAGCTATACTGTATATAGGTATTTAGAGTGTTGCTTCACATCTACAGTAAAGATGGCAGCAGATGCCTTGTGGGGTAATGGTAGACAGGCAGAGCGGAGGCAGGGAAAGTATAAAAAAAAAGATGAACACTAGGTGTTGTTCCTGTGTGTGTGTTACATGAAATATTTATCCAAGCTCAATAAAACGACCTCCAAAGTTTCTCATTTCAAATGTTAGTTATATTGTAGCCATGTGTCTGTTAATAAATACAAAAGCATGAAAGACAAAGATGGAATTGAGCGATGTCCTGTAATATTAATGTGCGAGATCCTCAAAGGTTCAAGGGTCAAGGTTCAAGGTGACTTGTCATTGCCATCACATGTGGTACATGAGGTGGAAGGAAATTGTATACTCAAAGTCCCAGTTACACCCCAAAATAGCAAAAATGTAAAGTATTAAAAATAATCAGTATACAAGGATCTAAGATGCTAAACACTAATAATGCAAAATAATACTGTGTATTAAACAGCAGCCTGAACATGAGTCTGCTGTGAGCAGATGGGTATGAATACAGCAGCATATGGTAAGAAATCAGCAGCATCAGCAGCACAGATAAAGTGTTCAATCTCAAATTAAAGTGTAATTTCAGTGATTTTCCTGGTTAGAGATTCATGAGTCTAACAGCCTCAGGGTAGAAGCTGTTCCTCAGTCTAGTGGTTCTACACTTAAAGGAGAAATGTAATCAAATCTGAAAAAATCGATATAACAAGAATTTCATATAGTAAACAACACACATAAACATACTTAGTATGCTTTTTTCAAGTCAGTAGCTTAAAGAAATAGTTTTTTACATTTTTCCTGCTACATGCTGAAGTGCAGTGATTTCTGTAGTCATTTTCTGGACGCACTTTTATGACACAATTAAGACCTCCTTTGCTATCTTACAATAACACTGATGCTATAAACCCATCATTACTGTCCTCCTGTCTGTCATTTAAAATGGAAGCAGAAGACTTTTTTGAATCTGAAGGATATCACTTTAGTTTGTCAAAAACAGTTTGGTGATTTAGTGCATTAATGGGCATTTCTATCCTGGAAATACGAATAGCTGTGCGTTAGCCGCCGCATGCTAACGTTAGCATGCTAGCGCCGTATGCTAACGTTAGCATGCTAGCGCCGTATGCTAACGTGGAAATGGGGGTGTTGAAAATGTCCTGAAACAGTTACCAATGTCTTGTTAAGCTCTGTCTTCCCCAGAACATAGTAGGATCTAAAATGATTTTTAAAGATGAAGGAGCAAGTTGAAACATGCTGTCTCCCTCCTTGCTAGCAGGGAGCTGCCTGGCTAACTAACTACGGTGGCCCTACACGGCCAAAATTCTACAGCGGCCGAATGCACAGGAGCGGTAAAAATACAATATAAATTTTAAAAAAAGTTTTAAAATCGATTTTGGGGCTTTTAGAATCGATTCTGAATCGCCAGGACTAAGAATCTTGATTCTTTAAAAAATAGATTTTTTTTGCTGCATCCCTAATTGCTACACACTGAAATCTTTTTGTCCACAACTAGATACACACACTAATATTACTGTATGAGGGACGACCATTGCACTGCCTATGTCATATTCAGGGGACGGAGAGCAGGCAGGGGGAGGGGGGTCAAAAACACCAGATGAGAATTTTTTCACTTTGCAAAGTCTAAATTTGAGTTAGGATGACATTTTTGACTTGTGAAAATTTCTCAACAAGCTTATTTTATGCTTTTCATTAGACTACTATTAGCTTAAAAACACTTTTCATTTCTCCTTTAATGCTCCTCAACCTCCTGCCTGAGGGGAGTGGGACAAAAAGTGTGTGTGCTGGGTGAGTGGGGTCCTTCATGATGCAGGTGGCCCTCTTCCTGCATCTGGAGGTGTAAATGTCTGTGATGGTGGGGAGACTGACTCCAACAGACTTCTGTGCAGCCTTCACCACTCTCTGCAGAGCTTTCCTTTCTGCAGCTGTGCAGCCCCCATGCCACACATTGAAACTACTGCTACTAAACTACTAAAAGGAGATTTAAAGCATATTCAGAAAAAAACTAAGGCAATTAAGGCTTGTTTGTCACAAACCCAAGTGGTGCACAGGAGGCAAGTATGGCTTCAATCCCTTGTTCACTAGCAAGGACCACGCCACAAGATATAAGTTTAAAGATTTATTGATTGAAGTAAAAAGGGGGGGAGGAGGGGAAGGGTGAGGGAAGGGGTGAGTGGTAGGCAGGAGAGAAGGGATGAAGGGATGAAGGGGTGAAGAGATGAGTGAGGTGGGTGAGATCCGCCGAGGAGGATGCTGATGGGCTTAGGAAGTGAAGACTCGAGTGGGGATATGTCTTCGGGAAGCTGATCATCTTAACGTTTCCCGGCCCGCGTATGATCCCCCGGCGATACCTGTAACATAAACAAGAAAGGGGTTAATTCGACACATAAGGGCAAATACGATGAAGGGTAAGGGTGGGTGGGATTGACGAAACGCAACAGACAGAACGGCTCGCAAGCGAGGAATATATAGGCTACTTGGATAATTGAAGGTGTGGTTTGAGGCGTGGTCCTGCTCCTGAACCTAAGTTAACACATTAACTCCATTTGTCACATTTCAGGGTTCATGAGGACTATTTCATTAATGTTGTGGTGACTAAACCAGCTCATTCTTGTCAATAACCTATGTTGTGATAACAATTAGCTGTTGAAAACTTATTCATTTAATCATTTGTTTTTGCCTATAGTTTGCTATTAAATTTATTTTTAGCAAAATGCTAAAGTATTTGAATTGCACTATCATCTGTATTGATTTGGCGTCATCATGTTGTGTTTTTGTTTTGTTTTAAGTATGAATTTACTCTCTCTATTGGCTTTCTCACGGTCGGCAAAAAGAAAAACAGAATAAAGCACCAAAACCCAAACGTTCCTTAGATAATATGCCATATTGTATTTATTTTCCACAAATGGTAAGTTACCTCTAGTTTTAGTAGTGTACACATATCTTACTTGCGAGGGAATAAAATTGCATGTGCATATATGAATTGACTGATTTGGATAACAACCCCCACCCCCAGCACTCACCTCTCATTTTTATGGCTGGAACCTGATAGACAGGCAGAGCCCTCCAGGCTCACAAGCTACAATGCTTCTTCTCCCAAGAAATGGAGCTGAGGCCTTATAGCCAAGGTGTGCTGCAGATGATAGTGATGAGATGCTGTTTTCTTTTCACTGCTTTGCTTTCACTCTGTTAAAGCTGGTAAGCATATTTTACCACGGCTCAATTTGTTCAACTTATTCCTCCCAGCAGGCTGCAGAAGGAGGCTGTTGTAGTTTACAGCAGTGCATGCATCGACAGGGCTTTGATTAATAGAATCAGCAATGAGGAGGGGAGAGATTAGATGTTCTTGTTTTCATGGCCCTCAATTATTTTGCTTTTCAAACTGCACAGTAATCTTTTGCTAAACAGACAAGTGATGATTTTTTGTTAAAAAAAAAAAAAAAGTTTTTAGCCTGAAATTTATTTGTGCTGATGACAGGTAAGACAGGTTTGGTGGCGAACAAATGCTTCTTGAGAAATATTTTACCTTGTTAGATGTTCCTTCTGACAAAGCTTCTTTTTTACTTCATTTACTTCATTCAACACTTGCTCTTCTCAAGGGTGGACGTATCTTCTCAGTCTCCGCTTTGCTTTGTCTTGTCTGTGAAACTGTCTGAGAGCCTCTCTTCTACAAAATCTCCTGAATCATAACTATGGACTTCAATTTGGTCAGTTGTCCCTCAACACAACTGATAACATTTCTTCAACAAGAAGACAGGCTGTAGGCGAGCCGATTTGCCCTGTTGGCATGCACACAGCTGGATATCTCATCGACTTGGAAGACTTGATGACGTGTCTATCTCTGCTGTCATCTGTGGATCTTAAGGACACATATTTAATTGGATTTATGATAACTGGTTCCTGCTTTTTGGATTTGGCTGGTTCCTGGTCTATCAACACACAAGGAAGACGTCGGCAGCAAATCTGGACCTGGTCAGGCTGCCTGCCTTACATGATGGCTTGGTTCATGTCTCGAAAACCCAGACTTTTGGCTGAATGGATTAGATCTCTGGGATTTTCTCAGGCACGTTCCATTGGTGTGGTCATTTTAATTTGGCATTTCGGAAGCAAGTGGACCAACACAGACTGAAGGTAGATGTCATTAAAGTTCTGCTTGTCCCCAAAACAATCGTGTTTATCTGACATTCGGCTCCCCGACTGGCCTTGATAGGCCGTCTTATCTCAACACGCCTGAGAAGTTTTGTAAACTTGATGCTCTCACCCTCCCAATCCTTCTACTGAGGAATTTCACTGACTTTTCAGAGGAGCCCAGCTGAATAAACATTCTGTCATCATTTTAGGACTCTGGATTCGCCTCTGGCTATCCTTGGCAGCCCCCCCCACACACACACACACACACACACACACACACACCACCACCACTCCCACCAAATTAAAAGTTTAGCTTGAAGCTTTTTTTTTTACTTTTCTAAATATCAAGTCTAACTTAATTTCTCCTGCAAACTGAAATTTGTATATGCTTAAAATGCTCTGCTGCTGCTATTGTCATTTTTACTGTAATTGTTCCCGGTATGGTCTCACATGGTAGTTTGGTCCTAGATGACAGGCCAGACAAAGAGTGACTCAAAACATATAACCCTTACCTGGAAGTGGGCAATGTGGGTCACCTTGTAACCAGTCTCTACCCATGGTCCCTGTTCAGACTCAGCCCAAATGAGATACATGGGTTGCCCATCCTGTGGGCCCATATGAATTGGGTGCATGATGCCATGGGCAGTGGCCAAAGGCAGGGGCCTTGGCGCTCTGACCCTGGCTTACCAACGCCAGTTTAGAGAAAGAGAGAGAACATGATCTTAATCAACCTCAAGAGAACTGTAACCAGAATGCAGGAGAACGTCATGGGAACCACTCCAACTCTGAAAGATTTGTTTTTTCAAACTGTAAGAAGAAAAATAAATAAAATACTTTTCACAATTTAAATTACATTTGAGATCCTGAAGAAATATAAGTTGTCAACCAAAGGGATCCCTGAGATTTTAAGATGTGCTCCATTCGAACCGAGGAGTCGGAATCTATACCAAAACCTAACCTGATTAGAGCTGTTGCACCGGAACACGTTCAGCTCAGGTGGGACTTCAGGCAAAGCTCCAACTCCTCAATTCCCAGATCAATTGAGCACATCATTTCTGACTTGTGAGCCACCTGGCCATCGTGTGAATGATTATGCTCATACGAATGAAATCAGGATGCTTAGAGTGGAACTGCATCCAGAGAAGCCATTTTTTAGGTAATGAATTAAATCAAAGCTTTTTTGATATGCTTTAAATTTGAATCTAAAGCTGACTCCAAATGCATTCCAAGCAGATGAAAACAGACATTTAGATGAACTTCCACACATGAATGGGGGTTGTTTTGACCCATTATCCTCTCGTGTTAGCAAAGTAGAAATTGGAGTACAGTGATCTTAAAGTGCATGTTTCATGTTGGTTTTTTGGGCAGAAAAATAATATTTAGAAGTAATACAGTAATTTTGATAATCCTCCCTGCTTTCCAAATTAATAGAGCCTTACAGCCACAAATCAGGAGGAAAACGCTGAGCCTGAAAAAAAACGTGCAGTTTTGGAGTCACGTGACAGGTGGAGGAGGAGAAGTAGTCGGAAGTTGTTGTATTGTATTGAATTGTATTTAAGCGAAAGAGGTCCAATAATGGTTAATATTTTTGTGTGCGGGGGTTGTTCGAACTCCAGTTTGTCTGGACATATTGTCCATCAATTTCCTGCACCAAAAAACCCAGCTTTCAGAGCTTGGGTGAGGTTTGTCCGGTTGAAAAGGCAGGATTTCACCAACAGAAGCGTCACGACCAACTCCATACCGTCCAGCAGCTCGTAAATTGGAAGTAGCCAGGCTATGTTTTTGAAGAACGTTTATTGGCAGAATATAATTTTATTTATTTATTGGTTGAAATGGTTGAAAGTGGATTAGGAGCTATAAATTACGATATACACTGAACTTTACAGAAGCTAGCTCGATACGATAGCATCTTAAAAAATGAATAAAACATCGAATTTTATCTCAAATGTCTTCTACAGACCATCAGTTTGAAAATAAAACCCATATAATTACTGTCTGGCAGCAGAAAAAATATCCACTGAGTGGTTTAGGAGCGAAAAAAAAAATTGTTTAGGGAGCTAAAGATTAGGCTAATAGTTAAATCCATCAGTGGTGTAATTAATGCCGTATCTCTATATTTAGGCTATACTGTACAGTATATAAATATAAACCATTTTTAGCTTTAGGTAGTATATATATTGAAGTTTTTTTTTTTTTTTTTTTTTATATAATATCTAGCCTGGTTAAAACCAGACCCTTGTCCTTCAGGACAAGGGTCTGGTTTTAACCAGGCTAATATATATCTTGAAGTTATTTGGCTAGATATTTGATGTAATAGCCAGAGATGACATACTTATGTCAAACAACTTTATAATCTGTCGCCTCCTCCTGGTGCGATCCCATATCTTTCTAAGCTAAAGCAGGAATGTGGGAATGTTCAGAATGTTCCCCTCCCGTGATGTGACTTCCGGTTTCCCGCTGGGGGTGCTTTTTTTAGACAGAGTAGCGAGGGAAGACCAATTAATTTTGAAACATGAGCCATATTTTTGATGAAAATTAGAGTTTTAGACATAGTTGAAAAGGCAACTACATGTGTTTAACGTGAAAGACGCACTTTAAAGATTTGATTTATATTGAAACGAGTGTCTCATTTTCCAATCCACACGATTGCTTATTTATTTTAGACGTCCCTTAGTTTTAAAATTGGAGTTCAAAAATATACTTTATAGTTTTGCTGCAAATTCTTGAGACTTGTTAGAAATCAATCAACTTAAACTGATATTTAAGTATATCCATTTTCTCAAACTCCTTTTCATAAAATTTTGGTGATTCAAGTCCTGTCCTCCTAAGAAATATCAGTACTGTATTAGGATTTGAGCTTCTTTCCAGAAATCTACTTCATGTGGATAATCTAACCTATGTATGTGTAGCACCCTTTAGCCACTCTATTAAAAACCAGAATGGAGGGGTGCTTGGGTTCAATAAATCAAAAGGTAGCCACCACAAAGGTGTATCTGAAAGGGGAATAATTACAAAACTTTGTATACTGTATATTTGTTTTCAAAGAATGAGACCCAGAGAAGCATTATTTACCACAGGGCTACATATGGAAAATGTAGTAATAAAGTTGTTAGGTCCAACATAGCTATGGATTGAATGTGTACACTGATCATCAGTTTTTTGTGTTAATTTTAAAACCAAAACTCAGAATCTGTAAAGGACACATTTCCTGTTGTCTCATTTTCAAAGACATAGTGTTTATGGGACCACCTTATCTGAATTCTTGCATCGTCAAACTCCAGAACTGCTCCACAGACCAGCTCCTTTTGGACCTTCTCAGTTCTAGGTGCAAAACTTGTGATATCCATCTCTATGTTCTACCGCATTAGTCTGGTCACAAAGGCAACTGGTCCAGGAGAGAAACCCAGACGTCCGTCTTTCCAGCGACACCTTTCAGCTTGTTCTGGTAGACCTTAAGGCGTTCCCAGGCCAGAGAAGATATAAAATCCCTCTAGCAAGTTCTGGGTCTGCCGTGGGACCTCCTGCCAGTGGGACATGACAGAAAAACCTCTACAGAGAGGCATCCAGGAGGCATTCTAGCCAGACACCCGAACCACCTCTGACTCCTAACAACGCAGAAAAGCAGCAGCTCTACGCTGAGCTCCCTCCGGATGATGGAGCTCCCCACCCTAAACTAAAGATGACAGATGGGGTTTCAGTGGTGGCCCCCAACCTGTGCGCCATATTTGAAAATTAGAACTGCTCAGACCATCTGAATATTTAACATGTGCTGAACACACATTTGTTTTCATTGGCTTTTGGTGCTATTTAAGCAGGACATCTAGATTTTGTGGGGGCTTTTACTGATAGATCGATTGGTTTCTACAAAAACACTGTTGTAAAGCAACAAAATGGTCATGTAATATGTGAGGTCAAAGACTGATTTTGTTTTATTTTGCTACCCATCAACCCCTCTAAAGTGGTTTCTGTGTCACAATAAAATCCACCCACATCTGTGTGCTAATGGGTTATGATGTAATTACAATGTAGATATAATATTATCTAGGTAAAAACATGCATTTTTGTTTTGATTTGTTTAGTTTAAAAGAATCATGTTGATTTTACAGAAGCCTTATTCACTTATGCATGCTCACAATCACACACTAGATGCAGGGATGCACATGCAGGTATATATGTAGATGGGTATATGACTGAATATGAATGTACAGTATGTGTGTGTATGT
>JBBPBX010035853.1:0-19219 GCA_038048925.1 Garcialebias charrua | reverse complement strand
TATGCATATGTGTTTTGTTGCTGTGTTCTGTCATGTACTTTGCAGGATTGCAGACGGCGGTTGGGTGTGTTTGCCTTGTGCTCTTTTTGTGGATATTTGTTTTGTGGTCTTACTTTCTGTCTTTTCCTTTCTTTCTATTAAAAATAATACAAAATAAAAATAATAAATAAATAAATAAAATAAAACATAAAAAATATTATCATATTGGTGTGAAGAGGATGGCTGTGAGGTGAGAAGGGAGGCATCTATAAAGGAAAAAACATGTTGCTATTTGTTTTCTAATTCACTTAATCAGTTTCTTGTTTTTTGGGTATGCAAATCTGCAAATTTTCAAAATCCATACCATGATGAGTTCTCTGCCACTGAAGTCTCTGCTTTAGAGCTTATAAATCCTGTTTTTTTTACTACAATGACATTTCTATGAAACAATCTTAAGTCTAAAAAAGCTAAGTCTGGTCCTCTGGACATTCAAAAATAACAAAAAAAAACAAAGCAAAAAAAAAAAATGTAGAAACGTTTCGTCTTTCGTCCGAAAGATTCCTCAGTCTGAGATGCTGTATTCAGCTCAGTCTTAAAAGTAGCACCCTCTCACAAACAACCATCAAACTGGTTGATTCACTGTGAGAGGGTGCTGTTTATAAGACTGAGCTGAATACAGCATCTCAGACTGAGGAATCTTTCGGACGAAAGACGAAACGTTTCTACAATTTTTTTGCTTTGTTTTGTTTTGTTTTTTGAATGTCCGGAGGACCAGACTTAGCTTTTTTAGACAGCGTGTCATAATTCAGCTCCCTGCCTCCTGCTGCTCTCTGCATCTGCCAGCGCTCTCGGCCACGCACATTTCTCGGTTGCAGAGCAGAGATATGACATGTTGCAGGAGGAAGCTTCTCCTGCAGCTTGGGCTGCACACAGGTGCAGCAGGTGCTAAATAATTTAAAAATAATTTATTTTAAATAAAAAAATGAATGCTGATCATGCAGCTCATCAATAACCAACTGTATGTCATGTCCAATCTTATTTTGAAAAACCACAATAGAGTGAGTCCGCAAAAAACAAACCTACTCTATATCAAATATAAAATGATAAAGTGTGGCAGCAATACATAGTAAAAGTCATTTTTGTATATTGATTTAAAGTAAACAGGCATGTGTTACCTCTTCATAGTACTTTCCATTTACTTTAAACTTTAGAAAACAATTAATCTTTTCAAATATTTGAGTAACGATATTCTTAAAGTCATTTTGGCACAAAGTGATGAAACATTCTAATACCTGTCAAATCACTTGAATAAAAGGATTACTCTTTGCTCTGTGTTCCCAATTCTTTCCATGTATGCTATAAAAGCCACCCTCATTAAACTTGAACAAAATGCTGCAGCCTGTTTGTGTCCCACTGTTTACATCATGCTGCATCCAAGTTAGGAGTGACCCTGAAAGTCTGTTGGCTATGTATCAAAGTAATGGGACAATACAGTGAATTCCATTATTTAGAAATTATTCCTAGGGGTTCTGCTAATGCACTTTTTCACTTTTATTTGCTGTTCATTCTTGTTTTCATCTGCTGTCTTTTTTTTTTTCATTTTCCTTAATAATTTTCTCTTATTGTCAGATACATTTTCTGATCCAACTTTGTGCCAGACCCTAATACTTACTTACACCATTCACTACTGCAACGTAACTAATCAAGGCTTTGTTGAAGGAATGTGATTCATTCCAAAGGTTGAAACTAAGATCATCTTATGCTGAGGAAAGATGGTTATGACCATTTTCAGCTACTGTTGTTTGTGGTGTCGACTTGAATTAGTGAATGACTTTTGTGCACATCCAATGGTTTCTCTTTTCCTATTTTTATTAAATGCATCCATTGGTTTGGCGAGAGATTTTGCTAACACAACAGAGAAATGAACATGCAGGTTAAAACACTGTCCCTTTCATTTTTTGCAGCAGGCAGTAATTGCATACCACACATTTTCATCAGTATCCCTCTCCTATATGTCCACATTTCCTCTTTTCACCTTGTATTCCTGTAAATTTAAAGAAGGGCATTTGACCCCTGAATATAATAAGCTCAAGTGCGCCTCACCACTTGTCCTTTGCTTTTAACGGAGCACAGCGCTGAAAGGTTCCCAACTCGAGGCCAATGCGAGGTTAACAGTAGGCAGATTTGATCTGAGCCACAGAGGAGCTTGGCTCGACACATTTGCACTCGCATGTTTGCAAGTCCAAATCACACAACCCCAGGTTTTGTCTTGCTTTGCAGAGCCCAACAACGAGTTTTTGGAAGCGTTTTGCTTTTCAGCTGAACATGCATGGAAATGTGCTCTAAAGGCCTGCGGTCTTGTTGGATATCATTCTACACTTGGGTTTTGATTGGCAGCCCAGAGGCTCAGCTATTACCATATCTCACTGCACCACATCCTGAACTGCACTCGCAGGCACCACAGCTGTCTGTTATGTCTTTTAGCTCTCAACGTATAGAAGCCACACAAAAGCTGCATTCTGATGTTCATCAAAGTGAAGGTGAAGCCTCAATAAAAGCATATTAGGATTTATGAAAGGGGGAAATGGTGTCTTATGTTCTCAAATGAAAACACTGTTTTTTTTCTCACAAAAAGCTTCGCTTTTTTTCTACCTGTGGCGATTATTTCTTCCTGTCTTTAATTTCCGTCTTTTGATTTCGACAGCACGTGCAAATATAAAAAAGGAAAGATATAATTTAACTTTCCCACTTTCCGTGCCCCTTTCAGAATCCCATGGGATGGATCTGTTTGCAGTTGCGGTTCATGAGTTCGGTCACGCCATCGGCCTGGTCCACACCTCAGCCATGGAGTCCATCATGAGACCGTACTACCAAGGTCCTGTGGGTGATCCTCTGAAATATGATCTACCCTACGAGGACAAAGTCCGTGTCTGGCAGCTCTACGGTAAAAGGACACATCCATTCAGCCTGAGGGTGTGTGTTTCTGTGTGTGAAATGGGGTGAGCATATTGATTAATGAAAACATGGATGGAGTTAATTGGACCTCTTTATGGGATATGACCTTATCGTCTGAATAGCAAGTAGGGGTGGGCAGGGGAGGAACAAATGATTATGAAAATGTGAATGAAATGTAAAGAATGCTGAATGGACTGCGGAAGATGTGTTTAAATGACGTGAATTGCCGTATTTTCCGGTGTATAGGTTGCACCTTTTATGGTTTTTTCAAGGCCTGCGACCTATACACCGGTGCGACCTATACTGTATATGGCTTTTTATCACTTTCGGCGAAACACATTTTTAAATCCGGCTCATTTCACAATTATGTTCATTTATTAAGGAAAAGTTCAGCTCAGACATAGATATTTGCTATAATTTTTATCAAATAAATAATTGTTTTTAAGTGTTAATCTTCTTAAAAGCCTTGCTGTGCGCTCCTGTGGCAGACATTTGCAGCAGAGCTAAACGTAGGTGCGACCTATACACAGGAAAATACGGTATAGACAAATGTTAAGATAGTGTAAAGATACCAACATTTCTGCTGTGGGTATTTTAATAATAAGTATACAAACGAAAAACTACTTGCGGAACAAACTGATATACTTTTGTTACCTGGATCCTGCAGGTGTCAGAGACTCGGTGTCCCACACAAAGCAACCAGGCAATCCCTCTCAGACCGCCGAGCCTCCTGTCCTGCTGGACCTTCCTGAAAACAGATCTACACTCAGGTAAGTAACAAATAAGGTGTACGTTTAGTCTAATTTAAATAATTCAGTGTTTCTTACAGTCAAACACAGCACGATCCATGTACAGTATTTTCTGGTGTATAGGTCGCACCTGTGTATAGGTCGCATTGTCCAATTATCACCAATAGATTGGAAAAATCCCTAGATAGGTTGCACTGGTGTATAGGTCGCACCTACGTTTAGCTCTGCTGCAAATGTCTGCCACAGGAGCGCACAGCAAGGCTTTTAAGAAGATTAACACTTAAAAACAATTATTTGTTTGATAAAAATTATAGCAAATATATGTCTGAGCTGAACTTTTCCTTAATAAATGAACGTAATTGTGAAATGAGCTGGATTTAAAAATTTGTTTCACCGAAAGTGATAACAAGCCATATATAGGTCGCACCTGAGTATTCAGAGTCAGAGTCAGAGTCAGAGAGTCTTTATTGTCATTTGCACCGCATGTGGTACATGTGATGAAAACGAGATTATGTACACGGGGTCCCAGTTACATCCAACAACAAATGCAAGAGAAAAACAGTAATAACATCTAGAATTAACTAAGAAAAACATCAACTAGTAATACACTAAGCCTAATATAGTGGGAATAAACAGCAGCACGAACATGAGTTTGTATGAGCAGATGGTCACAGATGAACACAGATGAACACAGCAACAAGAAAACAGATCAGCATCAGTATGATGTGATATTTTGCAGTGTTTATTTTTTATTTTATTTTTATTTATTCATGAGTCTAACAGCCTCAGGGTAGAAGCTGTTCCTCAGTCTAGTGGTTCTACACTTGATGCTCCTCAACCTCCGTCCTGAGGGGAGTGGGGCAAAGAGTGAGTGTGCTGGATGAGTGAGGTCTTTCATGATGCAGGTGGCTCTTTTCCTGCATCTGGAGGTATAAATGTCTGTGATTGTGGGGAGACTGACTCCAACAGACTTCTGTGCAGCCTTCACCACTCTCTGCAGAGCTTTCCTCTCTTCAACTGTGCAGCCTCCATGCCACACGTTGATGCTGGAGCACAGGATGCTCTCCACTGCACACCTGTAGAAGGAGGTGAGGACTGGGCTGCTCAGACCAGCTCGTCTCAGCCGTCTGAGGAAGTAGAGTCTCTGATGACCTTTCTTGATCAGGCTGGTGGTGTTGTTGCTCCAGCTGAGGTTATCATTCATGTGTACACCCAAGTATTTGTAGCTGGAGACCACTTCCACTGCAGACCCACCTATTTTCAGTGGGGCATGGGTGTGTTTGTTCCTTCTGAAGTCCACAATCATCTCCTTTGTCTTCTTCACATTCATGTGAAGATTATTCTCTTTGCACCAGCTCTCCAGGTGTTCCACCTCCTGTCTGTAGCTGGACTCATCATTGTTTGTGATGCATCCCACCACCGCTGTATCATCTGCAAACTTAACAATATGACAGCCTGGAAGTGTGGCTGTACAATCATATGTGAGCAGAGTGAACAGAAGGGGGCTCAGCACACATCCTGAGGAGAGCCAGTGCTGAGGGTTATGGTGGAGGAGGAGAAGTTGTGGATCTTCACGGACTGTGGTCTGTCTGTTAAGAAGTCTAGTACCCAGTTACAAATAGAGGGGCTTAGTCCAAGTGTAGATAGTTTGTCTATCAGAGTATAGGTCACAGGCCTTGGAAAAAACCATAAAAAGGTGCGACCTATACACCGGAAAATACGCTCGTCTCCATATTGACCCTCTTCCCTCTGCAGAACCTTGCAAACAGACAAATGATTGGATATTTGCCTCTGCAGGGTTTTATTTTTATTTTTAAGTGCTTTGGCAAAGATTTTGGCACAGATGGCTGTGATAAATTCTCCCTAAAGGAGAACAAGGAGAAATTTAAATCAATGACACTGCCAGCGTGTCAGTCAACCTTTAGCCCGGACTTCAGCTGGACTTTTGGGTAATTTATTTTGCTTTACAATTTCATCAGCTTTCCATTTACTTTACTAATTCTACTATGTCTATTACATTTGGACGATTTTTACAGATTATTTGCTCACTTACTTGTTCTTTTTGCTTTTAGGTTCTACTAATGACCTCTAGTGGCTCCCACTGATGGTCTGATCCGACTGTAATTTTTGTGTTGATTAAATTAGTTGAGAAAAGGCCTAAACATTTCCATTACTGTGGGTGACTAAATAACCCTGACAGGAAACTCCTCCTTCACGAGAACTAAAAGAATGTGACGAGCGTCTCTTCATGTCTGTTCATCGTTAAAACTCCAGGTTCAGTGGCTCTTCATCCCATGAGCATGCAAATATATTAGAATGCTCATATATGTCATGGCCTTGTGCTCCTACGAACAATTAATGGGTCGCAACGCTGAGTAATTCTCCAAATTTTGTAATCATTTGGGCATTAAGTCATCACTTGGCCTCAGGGCGTCTCGAGGGGCGAGACTAAACCAGTAGAAATGGTCAGAAATAAGCAATGGAGCATGAAAATGATTAGTGAATATGTATTATTGGAGATAAAACTAAGAGAGGAGGACAGATCTCATTAAGGCTCTTTTAAAGTAGTTCAGTGAACAGTTTGTCATTAGTGGACAAAAGGAAAATGGATTCTGTTAAATCAGAATTATAAACAGTCATCAGACATCAGTGGGTCAGCCCTTGGGACTGGATGTGTTACCCAGAGAGAGTGGTGCATCCGTCAGTTTTAAGTGATGTGAAGAATTATATAGTCTTTATCTGTTATTATACATCATTTATGATGTTTTATAGCATCCTGGGTCATTGAGTTGGCAACTTAGGATCTTTGTCGCCAGATTAAGTGTCTTTCTGGACCTTTTTAGCAACATCTCTTAAAAAGGCATCCAGCATCATGCATGAGTAAACCAAAGCAACCTTTGTAGACCATAAATGTTAAACAGAAGAGCTGCGGGCCAATCGTGTCCCCCAAGATGATCGTTTAAATGTAAAATACTGAATATCTTTTTTTCTTTTCTTAAAAATAACCAACAACAAACTAAAAAATTAGCATATACTTCTCTTGCCAGCTGGCTAACTTTGAAGCCAGAAAGAAGGCTGGATCATTCTGTCATTATTGATTCTGATGTGTAAAGAGTACATCAAGTGAGATAGATCAAACTCTTGTTCATGAACCTGCAACCAAGAAAAGATATCAGGTATCTGACTCGAGTTAATGTATCAGGTGAAAGTGGCCCATGGCTCAGGCAAAGATTTTAAATTTTGGTTTCTTTAACTGAGTTCGACACCCGTATTGTAGACGGTCTCCATTGCATCTTCATGCAAGGAGATGCAAGACATTGGGTTGAAGCATTATCAAAAAGCTAGGAAATTGTACAAGCAGAGTCCAAATTTAGTGGAAGATTTGATTAATCAGTGACCTGGCTTACTTGACCAGAATTTGTAGAACATGAAACATGACTTTTGCTTTTAAGTTTAATTACATGTCATTTTTGTTATGTATTCTGGTCGTCACTGATTATCATACCTTTCATTTCTGTCATTGTTTGGAAAGTTGATCATGTTGGCCCAAAGAAAGTGCACACATTTATTTCATAAATAACTTATTAAATGTGTAATTGATTAAGAGCACATCCCCCTTTCAATCATATTTGTTCACTGTTTAAAAAAAATGCAGATACAGTAAAGTACATTAACCTTCAATGTAGGAGAATCCTAAACTTTATTAATAAACAATTAATAATAATAATAATACTTTTTTATAAAGCCCTTTAAAACAACCACAGCTGCAACAAAGTGCTGTACATATAAAATCAAAAACATTTAATTATACACGTAAAAAATAAAACAGTTGTTAAAACATTAAGATCAATTAAAAAAAATAAAAACGGTGCAGAACAAATTCAGTCTGTGCTAAAAGCCAGTGAGTAAAAATGTGTTTTTAGAAGAGTTTTAAAACTGGACAGTGAAGGAGCTCGTCTGATGGGAAGAGGGAGATCGTTCCACAGGATAGACATACTGCTTCTAACATTGCAGAGTGGTTGGAGGAGGTACTAGTAAGTTTTGAAATTCCTCCTAGTAAAATCATCGCCATAGTGCATGACAATGGTGCCAATATTGTGGCTGCGGCAAACATCCTGGTGGAGAGGCATGGGTGGTCTTCTATGCGTTGCACTGGCCATACCTTGCAACTTGTGATCAATGCTGCATTGAAGCATCCAAGCCTTGAAAAAGCTATCGGGGCGGCAAGATGTCTAGTTGAACATTTTAAGAAAAGCGAGCTGGCCTGCACTAAGCTGAAAGAAAAACAACAACAAATGGGCATACCTGAGCACAGCCTAGTTCAAGACGTTAGTACTAGATGGAATAGTACATTTTATATGATAAGCCGCCTGCTTGAGCAAAGGTGGCCTATAACTGCATTGTTGTCTGACAACTCTATCACAGCAAGAGGCAAAAGCTACCTGGATCTGAAACCAGAACAGTGGACCCTGTTGGAAAAGCTTTCAGAAGCTCTCAAACCTTTTGAATGTGCCACTGTGTTCATGAGTGGACAGAAATACACAACAACATCTGCCATACCTCCACTTGTGAAGGGGCTATTGAAGGCCACCCAGAGTACTGACTTTGAGTCAACCCCTCTCCGGGCTTTTCAATTCACTGCTGCAGAGCAGCTACAGGTGCGATGGAGATCAGAGACTACTTTCTCAGATACAGCACCTAACACAGTGCTTCTTGCAACAGCCCTTGACCCAAGGTTTAGGAAACTTAAGTTTCTTTCAACTGCTGAAGTCGTACTAGTTCAAAATAAACTGGAAACTATTGCACTTGCAGAAAAGAGGGAGATGGATGTGCAGCAGCATGACAGTTGCAGTGGCACCTCTGATACTCAGGCTGCTGAATCAACACCTCCTGCCAGTGCCACCTTACTGGATTCACTCCTTGGGTCTGATGATGAAGATGAGGACAGAGCAAGCAATGGGGAGGATGTTCAAAACCAAGTGAGAAACGAAGTCCTCACATACTTGGGAGAAAAGAACCTTGCCAAGGAAGAAAATGTATTTCAGTGGTGGAAGGCTAACAGAGATAGATTTCCAGTGTTGGCCAGGCTAGCCAAGTCCTACCTATGCATTCCGGGTACTTCAACGCCATCCGAGCGTCTGTTCTCTGCAGCAGGAAACATAGCTTCCAAAAAAAGAGCCAGCCTTAGCCAGGAGCATGTTGACATGCTAACATTTTTACATTGTAATGCAAAGTTCCTGAAGAAAGTGAGTGAGTAACCCCAAAAATACACTACACGTGGTCCGTGTCCGCTCCGCTCCGCAGGTCGCAGCTGAGCGAGTCCAAAGTCCACTGCCTCCGCTCAGCTCAGGTCCGCCTGGATGCGCCGCTCCAAGACGCATGCGCGGGAATTGCGAGATCGCGCGATAAATCAAGTGATAAATAATGAAGTCAGAACAAAACAATTCATTCGGTGGAAGAAGGAGAACAACAGTAAAGGCTGCCTTGATCTTCTCTCGTAAATAAGCGACAGGACATGGTTTGAGCAACAGGAAGTGATGTTTACATTTCAGAATAAAATACTTTTTTATTTATTTATTTCTTGTATTGCGTTATTAGGTGTAGTCATAGTCATAAATATAATAGTTTAGTCATAGAATAGTCATAAATGATAGTTTGACAGCATTTTTGTACAAATAAATCCGTATAGAGCTAGGATTAGTCCGCCCGTGGTGATTTTATTTTGTAAATACGGAAGTTGTGCTCGTTCCTTTTCCTGTTGGTGCGACGTAATCTTCAAAAGTTGACTCCGGCACAGCTCCGTCGTCCGGCAGAAATAGAAAAATTTCTAATTTTGACGGACTGCCGTCCGCTCGCCGCAGCTCACCGCCGCCGTGCGGAGCCAGTGTACTTTATCTCATTGATTATAATGGGTGCGTATTTGCTGCGGAGGTCGGACCGGAGCGGGGCGGAGCTGCAACGCGTGTGGTGTATTTTTGGCGTAAGTGTGTGATCCAGGAAGTAGAAGGTCATGTTTACTTGTTCTCTACGTTTGTAGTAATGCACTAGGTGTTAATGTTGATACAAACGTTGTTACTGGGTTTTCTTCTGATTTTCTACATTTGTAGTAATGCACTAGTGCTAATGTTGAAACTAATTTTGTTACCGGGTTTTCTGATTTGCATTTATTTATCATTTATATATTGGTCCAACAGCTCAGGAGGACATTTAAATAACAAATGCTTTATTTTTCCCACTTCATAAAAAAGTATATTTTTGTGTACATTTATTTATTTTTAAGGTATTTGACCAACATTTTTTTATTTATTATTTGTCAACATTGTGCTTACTGAATAGTAAAGTAGCAACTTGTTTTTTGTGTAATTTGCTGTCATTCAAGTGTTCTATTTTTGAATAAATAAAGAGGTTGAAAAAATAACTCATTTTGCAGATTCATCGATGAATCGAAAAAAGAATCGACCGATTAATCGATTATTGAAATAATCGTTAGTTGCAGCCCTAAATCCATTTCTTGACAGAGAAATGGAAGAAGAACGGGCCAGGCAGATCTTTAGTTTCACCAGCTGTCCTCCACGTTTACCGTGGTAATGACAACGTTTCAGCCGGTGGGCAGCACAGGTCCCCGGAGGAGATGAGCTGGGACTCCTGACAGAAGCGATGGTAAAGTTTGCTGTCCTCCATAATCAAAGGCACTGAGATTGCCAACAACATGTTGAATATCCAGGAGGGACTGGTGATTGTACACAAGCACAGACTTAGTGCTAAGCACAAAAGAAAAAAAAAGAAAACAAAACAAACCAAGAGCGACAGACGTACGGCCACACACACTGGCGCCATCTTTAATGCTTCATACATTTATTAGATGTGCAATTTAAGAATAATAGAGTCTGAAGTTTCTTTACTAACGGAAGGTCTGAAAAGTCAAGAAAATTATTATTATTTTTTTTATAAATAGCTTTTTACAGTGTGTTAGCATAATTAAATTGAAAGATTAATTTTCTTTTGCAATAATTTATGGCTTGTTTACTAATGAGCAGACAAACTCATCAGCACATATTATGAACGATGAGATTTAACTCCAAAGCAACAAATCCAAGCAGTTTGACGTTACTCTGACCACAGTTAGTGATTTTAGGAATATTGAAGATCTTTTGGATCGTACTCAACATGCCCTACATAACAGTAGATTAATGGTGCGTTATGCCACAGCTTTTTTTTTTTAACTGTACTTGATGTGAAAAATAAATGTTATTAATATTTTTTGCTTGTTTCCTTGTTTTTTTTGTGTTCTAAAAGAAATAAACGTTCAACTTTTATTTATTTGACAAAAAAAAAACTGAATGTATATCTTAGAAATGTTATCATATTTCCCAAAGGCAGTAGGCCCTACACAAAGCCTCAAAAGTCATTTAAAATAATTCATACCATTTTTTTTTTTTTTTATGGAACGTTCTGTTTGGCTGTTTTACTCATGTCCACAGTTACCGTATATATTTTTCTTTCTGCATCATCTCTCTCTGTCTCTCAGGGTGGCGCAAGATGCTCCGGACAGATGCACAAGTCACTTTGATGCAGTGGCCCAAATACGAGGGGAGGCCTTCTTTTTCAAAGGTGAAAAAAAAAAACAGAGCCAGACTGTAAGCAGGAAAAAAGAAACCTCTTGACATCATGCTATGAATCTTACAGGAATTATTACAGTTTTCTGTTTTTTACAGTTGCTACTGCTATTTAGTATGAATATGAATCATTAAATAAAAAATAAAAAAGATATTACTGAGACCAAAAAAGCAATAAAGCTATAGTTATATTTAAAAGTGCATCATCTTGTCCCAGTGTCAGACGGTTTTGGACCCAGGGATGCAGATGTAACATGAGAGGCTTCAGTAAAAACAAAACAAACTTTAATCCAACAAAAAAAAAAATGCAGTAATTTACAGAAAACATAAGCAAAGTCTCAAACAGGCACAGTAGGAAGCAGATGCTCCACTGAATGAGAAACAGAAACACGTGGAATATAAGGAACCAAGCTGATGAACATGAGCAAAAACATCTGGCAAGAAGACAGGTGGGAACAGGTGAGAGGGGGCGGGGCAGGAGCTGAACCGATCAGAGAGAAGTGAGATGTATGAAAAATCATACAGGGGGCAACTGAACTGAAGTCACATAAATAAACACATAGAGCTTAAACACAAGTATCACAAAAAAAACTAAAGTAAAAAAAAAAAAATTCAGGAACAAAAAAAAAAAATATGCACACCTTTTGAATATAATTGTTATATAAAGGCAAAATACCTCCTTCAGCATTAAGCTCTAGGAGTTTTATCACCAAGAATCAACGTGCTCATTATGAAGGTTATGTTTGAAAATAAAAATGTATTACTTTCTTGTCACTAAAAGTACTGTACTTGAACATTAAAAGCCCCACTAATCATCCATGTGAAAACTGTCATTTAAATTTCACATTGGATCATTAAATGTAACATTCATACAGTCTGGGTGCTTGTTTGTAATGTGTTTACGTTTAGCACATCCAGAACACCACATCCTTATTAATGTAATAACATGGTGTAGGATTCAATATAGCAGATATTTATGAATGGTTTTGGGGGAGATCAAATTTTAAACAGAGACACTCCTGTAGTCTTGGTCAAACAAATAAACCTCTTAGTGTTAATATTATTTTATTTAGAGAACTAAAGACGCAGAAACAGCCAATCAAACTGAGATGGATGCTAAAACGAGCTGCGGGTGCTCTCGGCACAACTTTGTCCCATTTTCTCCCAAAATTCACACAGTTCTTGTCAAAGTTGTTGCCCCGGCGGTCGAGTCACCGTTAGAAGAGTTAGAAGACGTGTCGTCTGTTTGCCTGGTCCTCTCTCTTGAGCTCCTCCATTCCTGTGTGCTCCTCTCCAGCTAATGTAGCATCCACATGCCCAGGCCACGCCTCCTCCTCTCTCAGGTGTTGGAGGAGTCAGTGAACGTCCTTCTGCAGGTTTATCTTCTCTCACAGCTGTTTTTAAAAACTTTGACAGCGTTAGTATGCGCTCCAGTAAATTGTACAAATACATTCTTGTTTTTATGAGCACCACGCTCTAACTTCTTCTGGGACACGCCCCAAACTATCAATACACATTGTGATTGGTCAACTTCTGGACCCTTGGCCAGTGAGCTCACGTGGGTGGGACAATTTTATTTCTCATCTATCACAGTGTTTTCCAGCTCGGCCCCTGAGCTGCAGCCCAAGTAAGACCGTGCATTAAGGCGGCTCAGCTCTCAGGGTTTTGACTGTTGGAGAATGGTTGGTGACTCAAAACTGTAAGAAACGTTGCAACAAGTACATTTAGAAGTGGTCGCAGTGACGAGCACCTTTCGCCTCCTTTAGATAAAATCTCAACATCCATGTAATGAGACGCATCATTTTTGTTTTTGAATGTCAATATAAACTATCCTGACTCTGCATTTCTGCACTTCAGCGTTCCACCTTTCGTGTTCCTCAACAGTACGTTATTAACATTAAATATTAATCAATTCCCCACCAGTATTTGTGTTGATTTTTTTTTTGCTATGTTGAGACTTGCTTAAGCTCATAATAAAACATAATAAAACCTGAAAAATGACAACAAATCATCTTCATAAGTCAGATTAAAGCTCTTTATCCATGTTCTACACATACTTTAGAGCAAAAGAGCACATATTTATTAGGACAAACAATATCTCTGCAAGCTCCTCATAAAAAAAAATCTGCTGCAGTGTTCATGCTGAGAATAAACATTATGATTTACCGGTACTGATAATTCTCAGATTGTTAAATCAATACTTTTATTGTAGCTGTATGCATGGCAAATAGAAGCTTGAAATTATTAGCTTGTAAATTGTAAAATCTTTATAGTTTTCTCCAGCTTGTTAATTTGTAGGCCTTACAAGCTAGACCTACATACATTATGTGCTGAAGTAACAACTAGCTTTATGAAGGACAGTCCGCGGCCTTTAACATTAAAGAGAGCCACAGACCTCTTTGGAAAATGGAGAACAACAATTTAAAGATGTTTAACCAGCTCAAATTGAAAGTAGCATCAGTTCCTCCGCTCCTCGCTGTTTCTAAAAACCCTAACATTCAATATCCAGGATGTGAAGGCCTTGAGATATAAAGAAAAAAATGTACCGGTATTGTGAAAAAGAAAAACTGAGTTTGGTGAAGAAAGAATAATATTTTGTCAAATTAATGTGAAGACAAAAAAATTGTTTGCTTTCTGAAACCCGGAAAGTTCAGCATTAGTTCAGATCAAAACCAAAAGCTTTTCCAATAAATGTTGGAATGGGATTAGGTGAAGTGCCTGGTCATTTCTCTGGCAACATGCTGTGGAAAGAGGCCAATACGAGTAGCAGAGCTGATTGGATCTGACTTGCAGGTGAAGTTCATCACTCTCACACCAGGCCTGAAAATTAGACAGAATTGAAGAAAAGAATGAGCAAAATTCTTAGGCTGGAGAGCAAGCAGCTAGGAGGCATGACAGTATCACCCTCCTACAGATACCTACTGACATATGACCCAAGATATTAAGTTAATGGAAATGGAAATACCTAAGGGTGAAGACAAAGACTTGGTAGCATTGGACTAAACACTGCTCTTCCGGGCTTTAGGTCCCACAATAAACCAAGCAGTCTGTGAACAGGATGTCTGCTGTCTCCCCTAATGCACAATGGGGTAGAGACAGAAAGACCATGAAAGAGATGGGCTTCAGTTGAAACTTAAATTATGAAATTAAAGGAAAGAAAGAGGAGCATTTCAAGCAGAATTCAAAGAGACTGATTATAGGCTTCTTTATTTAAAAAAAAAGACCCTTGGAAGGATGATCTACTTCTCCATTTCCAAAAAGACAAGTCTTTTCTTTGAGGCCAAACTTTTAATAGGAGCCAGGGATTTGCATTTGTTAAGTTTGCACTTTGGATGAGGAGCAAAACAAAGCAGTGCAAGCCAGTCTCCTGAGCTGGAAGAAGAGTTTTAGTTCTTTGGACTGATGACACTGTCATTTCTTGTTAATAGGCCAAAAATAAGGAAGGTTAGTGACTGAGAGAGCAGAGCAAAGAGGCAGACAGATATAGAATCATTGGACAAGGCATTGTAAGCATGATCTATTCAGCACAGAGCTCAAAGAAATTAGATTGGGACCCTGGAGACACCCTGCAGAGCAGTATCGAACTGGTTGGGCCTCTCCATGACCATGAGTGGTTTGCAGAACAAAAATATTTCAGTTTAGAGACATAAGCTATGGACCTTTGTCACAGACAGTGTTCAATTGGAAACCAGGCTGGTGGAAAACATTCTTCACTAAGAGGTCAGCAGTTTATTTGATTGATATATTCTTAATACAAGAATGGTCATGGTGGTGGGAGCATTTTTTTTTATACCAATACTGTACTCGTCTTGGCTTACCCTTGTCTTGGGTGGGGACAGTCGCTGAGTTTGTTTAACACAGAGTTTGGTCATGTACAGACTGCACAGCTGTTTGAAAAGGTCCAAAATAGCCACACTGCAGCTCTGGTATTGGACCTAATGTTGTGGAACATCGCAAGAGGCCATATCGGTCACAGCTCAACTGGAACAGTGCCTCAGCATCTTGTCAAGAATGTCCTGTTTTATTGTTGTAACAAAAGTCACCGATCTCACTCCTTTCACATACTGTACCTCTAAGCTCATTAGGCTACATCTCTCCCATCTCAAGGTCCCGGCATACTCCATTCAAAACAGAACAGTTGACGCGTGGTCATGTGGTTGTGGGACGTTAATTTTCGTACACACCTTTCATGGTCCATGAGACACATCGACCATGGACACATGGCACAGTGTCTGCATGATCTCCATCCAGGAATTTTTGTCCATTTGACTAATTTAGTCTGGGCCTCCTTACTTAGGCTGCTACCCCCACAACCCGACCCCAGATAAGCGGAAGAGAATGGATGGATGATGGATGGATGGATGGATTGACTAATTTAGTGTGTCTGAAGAGTCGTACAACTGAATGTCTGAGCGCATTTCCCCATTGACGAACACGCCCACACACATTTGACCAGTCACACAACACTTGACACATACACCTATGATAAAGTTCAGCCAAGACCTTGTCAAGAACGGTTGGGCGAAACTGTTTTGCAAATAAAATGACACAATTAACGTATTGCAAATACGTCAATGAGAGACCATATTGAAACTTCGGATGGAATAAGCAGGACCCTTAAATCTTCCTCACTTGTTCAAATTAACATGAGTGTTACAGAACCTCTGGTTCAAGTTACTCCATTTGATTAATCAGACCCATTATGTTAAAAATGGATCAGTCCAATAGGGCAATACTTTTACTGATCCATGCCAAAATTATCCTATTCAACCCTATTTTTCCTCTCTCATAGCAATTAACTCATAGGAGTCTAATACGTCTACCAAACTCATTTGATCCCTCTTTCAATTTATCTGTAAGAATTATCCATAACTCGGATCAGTCAATTGAATTTAGCCAAGCTATATAATAAATACTCTAGTTGTTTTATGTATTTTCCCCATATTTGTTTATGTGAGTGAATTTGAATCTCTTGACAATTGCTTTGTTTTTTTCTTTAAGGGAAGCATTTTTGGAGACTAACACGAGAAAAGCACCTGGTATCTCTTCGTCCGGCTCAGATCCATCGTTTCTGGAGGGGTCTCCCTCCCAATCTGGACAGTGTGGATGCTGTGTACGAGAGGCCAGGCGATCACAAAATAGTATTTTTCAAAGGTGAAAATCCCAAAGTTTTGTCTTGGATTGTGTTTGAACATGTATGGTTGCTACTTCATTTGGTAAAAGACATGCTTTATATTCAGCATTTAAAATGTATAGTGCATATGTTTATGTATTTGTGATGACTTTGTTGAACCCTCAGGTCAGAGATACTGGATATTCAAAGACAATAATGTGGAGGAGGGTTACCCACGTCCTATCAGTGACTTTGGCCTACCAGTGGAAGGAGTGGATGCAGCTTTTGTTTGGTTACACAACGATAAAACCTACTTCTTCAAAGATAACCACTTCTGGCGCTACGATGACCACTTCCGACGTATGGACCTGGGTTACCCTAAAGAAAGTATGCTTTGGAAGGGGCTGCCAGTACAACTGGATGATGCCATGAGGTGGTCTGATGGTAAGAAGCCACAATCCTCATCTAGAGGACACAATTTTTGTTTGATTGTTTTCTGTTTTAGTAATTCGTCTAACACATGGGCATTTTAATCAATTGTCAATTTAGTTTTGGTCTTGCTTCAGAGATTTTTTTTGTTAAATTGGATGCAAATTTGTGAAACCTACATTTTGTTTAAGTTATTTTAAAGATGTCCATCTTTGTCTTGGCAATCATTCAAAAACAGTCAGACATCTTCAGTCTTTTTCTATAACTGGACTATGGTGAATTTTAACACTTTAATTGCAAACTGGCGTATTTGGTTTAAAATGTAGCTTTTGAACTTTTTGCTATTACTACAAGCCACAATATAAATTTTGTATTTTCTAAAAGTGCTCAATTTTACTTGATGAATAGTTAACAAGTGCATTTGGTAGATGCCATTCCATTTTTTAATCCCTTCTTGAGAGGAGAGGAAACCTATGTAGTCTGCTTCTAATGTTTTGGCTTGCTTTTTATACTTGTTTATGTCTTACTTTGTAGGGTATTTTTGTACTTTTGTGTGTTTTTGTTAGTAGGGGCCGAGATTGGGTAGAGGTAGGGCAGCTGACAAAGTCCCAGGTTCAATCCCCAGCCATTCCCAGATATTGTGGTGTCTCTGAACAAGACACCTAATCTCTAATTGCTCCCTGGGCGTTTACATAGCTGCCCACTGCTCCACCTGGGTGTATCTCAGGTGCAATGAGTTAAATGCAGAGAACCAATTTCACCATTATATGGGAACATACAATGATGACAACACACTTTACTTTTTAATTAAACAATGACAGTGAAATTTGTTTTTCAGTTAATGTTAATTACCTAATTTTAAGGCCTGATAATTTGTTTTTCAGTTAATGTTAATTACCTAATTTTAAGGCCTGATAATTGTTTTTTTATTATTATTATTATTATTATTATGTCCTGATGTCTTGAGCTTTAGAATTTAGAGAACCTCAATTCATTTTTTTCCCCTGCGTGGCTATAAATCACAAACTGTTTGTTCTGTAAGTGAAAAACGGAGAAAAACAAGCAAGAAAGCAGATCAAAATCTAAATCCTGATGCACACACATTGTGGTTTCTGAGGAAGCAATACAAAATAAACTACCGGTATAGAGAAAATGTAAGTAAATTTGACTTGGTGTCCAAAACTACACAGTAAATACAGAAAGGGGATTTTGATTGAGGTAGATATTTTGGCTTTAGAACTTGCTGGTGGATCACGTTCTTAAAATTTTAACCTAAACCAGGCTGATTCTTTATTATTATTGTCTGCTGCCAAAGTCTAAGGCAGTTGATAATGGTTTTGCCTGAGTCTTTGTATGAGCATGTGTGTTTGTATGCCCATCTGTCACCAAAATACACCACTTGACAATATTTACTGAAACATTTAGAACGTAATCAATAGATGTACATTTCTAACTGACCACTTAATCCAATTAAGATGGCTGCCACAGCCGACTAACCTCAAAAAACACATAAAAATGGCTATAATTCAGTCAGTTTTAGAGATACTGAGCTAATATTTGGTGTGGTGGTAGCTGAGAGTTGTTTACAATGGATACTTTATTACATCTGCATTATGGCATTTACAAAATTTGACCAAAAAAAAAAAACTTGTATCACTTCTTATTATAAAATAATCCTATAGTCTTAAATTGTGACTTGGTAGGAGGTGGGCATCAAGGAATGGTAAATAGAGTTTTGAAGGATGTTTATAAGACCAAAAATACAGACTTTCCTGCACAAAGAGCTGTATGAAAAGATAATCCATCGCCACACAACCCAAACAAATAAACTACCAAAGCACTCTGCGGTTTTGAGAAATGAAGTGTCCTGCTTTCTGTCTTGCCTGGAGAGACCTTTTAAAAACTCGCTGCTCAAGTGTAAAGGCCCCAAACTTTTTCCAATTACAGGTACTTGGCCAGTTTACCGCAAAGTGTTTGACCTTTACATCATAAACAAAGTCAACTTGTGTCAGCTGTTAGGAAAACACAAGCCGGCCCTCTGAGCTCCAGGGGCATATATTTGAGAAACGTTGCTAATATGAGGTGCCAAGTTCTCCAATTTAATCAAAGAGGCCAAACGGAGAACATTACCGTCGCCTTAGCCTCTGCACACCCATCACTCGTCCTGATGGGGTTTAACAGATTCATCCATCCACGGCGTCTCTAACATGAAAGTAAAGCTGCTCCTTTTTGTTTGGCACTGAAGCAAAGCAAAACAGTGGATTTTACTAGATGCCATCACCTATGATCATCACAACCGCAGCCTCTTCCCACAAGTACCAGTGTACGCATCATAAATACTGCAGCCTCCTGACCAGTTTATGGCAAGATTCTTATTC
>JBBPBX010035852.1:19832-31823 GCA_038048925.1 Garcialebias charrua | reverse complement strand
GAGACCCCGCCTCCCATATAAAGTCCTACTTCCGTTTTGGACTTTGGTGTCGAAGGGGAGAACTTTCTAACAACTGTTTGTTTTCCTCTGGAAAAAGCTGTAAATGTTCTGGTCATTGTGTCAATTAGACCCACGTCTCAGCTGGAGTCACAGTAAAGCTTACTGTGACTCATTCACTCATCTTCTGAAAGAAGTTGTTTTCTGGAAGTTTTAGTTTGAAGTCCAGCCAGGACGTTGACCTTATTTCCTGCTGAGAGGACGAGTTTTCTCGTATCGTGGAATCAGCATCACACACGCTGAAGTTTCAACTGGACGGCTGTTGGACAAAACAATCCATTGTGTATGTCCAGATACTCCTCAACTCTTATCTACAGAGACGAAGCGTCAACAGGTAACGAGTCGTGGATGTGGGCTGAACGTGCGGGAGCCCAGCTTTAACTCGTGTGGGAAAAAGTGCCACCCTGTCTGCTCAAAATAATTAACTTCCTTTAAACTTAGCTTTCATTTCTCACTTCTTCCTCTTATTTCTTATTTTTCTTAAGCCATTAATCTGTCAAGTAAATGTGCCAACAGTAAGTTAAACACTAACTGTCTGTTTGTTTTTAATTTGAATTCTTGTCAAAGTAGTTAGTAATCAGAGCTAATATCGATACAAATGTTTAATGTACTTTTATGATTATTTCAATAAAAGGTCTATCTTTTGGTGGATCAACATAAATTGAAGTCTCTCGTGAAATTACATTTCTGGCTAATCACTTTAAAGCAATTTAATACCGGAAAAAGGGTGAACTCGCGAATGAATTTGGGTCAGATCAAGTCTGCTCCAACTTCTCTAAAATATAGGTAAGTCAGTAAACTGACCAATAAGTCCTATATTATTACAATAATGGTGACCCGTAAGAGTTTATTCATTATATTATTACATTTGGTGGCTCGTCCGCGTCCCTAGAACGGTTATTAAGTTGTTTTGGGTAGCTTACTGTCACGGTATTGTTGGCATAGTTTATCCTGTTTTGGACTTATAGAATAGTTCTGGCTGGTGAGTGTCACAGAGATTGCTAATCGTGGCATTGTCTGGTGCGTTTCCCGTTAGAATTATTTTTTCTTTCACATTTCAACGTATGTTTGAAGCTGCGGATGAATGAATGTCTGTGCCTGTGAGACGTTGCATAACGTTTAAAGCTGCATGCATTTTTTCATTTTGTGACCGCCGTGTCACGACTCTGCTTCATTTTATTACATCTGCGGATTACTGTTGAGAGACTGTTTCACACATTTGCTGCTCCATTATTCCTATTCTGTTACAACGTGTGTGTTGAGGTTCGGGTGAGACCCACTCAGCTTTGGACCGGGATCCGGTTCCGATTGACGTAAAGTCCGTTGTTGTACACAGTTAGCGTGCTGCCTTCTCTGGAAGGCGTGGGGGTGTTGAGGTTCGGGTGAGACCCACTCAGCTTTGGACCGGGATCCGGTTCCGATTGACGTAAAGTCCGTTGTTGTACACAGTTAGCATGCTGCCTTCTCTGGAAGGCGTGGGGGCTAGCCTGAATGTGATTGGGCTCGTTAACAGACTTTTCTGTGGTGTATTATACATTTCTTTTGTGATAAAAGTGTCCAGAACTTTGGGTCGAGCTAACGTTAGCGGTACCGAGGCATTCGGCTGCAGAAGCGCTGTGATTGGTCCATTGTGTGTCGTGTTCAAAAAAGTTGGTTCTGTAGACTGCTGGTTGTCAGATATTCATTTTTGCACACATTTCTGACAGTTTATCTGTGTTGTTCGTTTCTATGCACGTGATATCGTCGAAGACTGGCTTAACCGCTGTGTTTTGCGATATTTATAAGTGTTTTAGAACGTTGAAAAGTCCGTTCCACGCTAAAGTTCGACCGACCTCGAGGTCTGTGAACGTATCGCTCGAGCGGCACGTCACACGTGAGTGACGTAAGGTTTAGAAGACTCCATTACCCATGAACACTTGGGTTTAGAACTACATGTTCTGTCTTCGCTGTGATTGGTCGATTACGCTGTAAGTGTTGACGCTTGCGGGGTGGGGGAGCCCACTCCTCGTCAATTTTCACTTCAGTAAACCAGGGTGCACAGGCTTCAGGCTTGTTCGTCCATTACTATCTTTGAAAAGACTGTTTCATCGCAGTGTTTTTGAGATTTTAATGGGTGTATTAAGTCAGTTGCTCTGAGACTACCGATCGCCATGTGACCAGGTCACGTGACACCGGAAGCTGCATCTGGTTTAGGGGAACCGACTTGTCTTTTTCTTTTGAGAAAAGTTTAAAAATCCCATTACCTGTCCTAAACAATGTTACTCACATCGACTCGTCTATTATAAGACTGGGGTTCTAGAGTTTTGTCACGTAAAGGCTTTAGATCTTTCTGATTGATGCTTTTGATCCGTTTGTCGACGTCCGTGAACGTTAGAAGCTGCAGCTTCGCTCACGGGCGACAACAGCGCCTCTATAGCGGTCAGCAAGAGAAATTGCAGTTGCTGTGATAAACTTATCCAGTGTTGTACCCCCACCTGCTGGTTGCATTGGAATACAGTTTTGATGCAATTCTGTCTATCATGTCAGCTTTCCTGTTTTTACTAGAGTACAGTTGACGTCCAGACTCACAGCATCCTTTCATTTGATTTTCACATATAATCAAATGTTGATGGCAGAACAGTTACACAGAATTAATACAGACATGTCTGCTTTTTGATAAAACTTGACACTTTTATCATAAATTCTGTGCAAAACAAGCTGTCTGTCCCAGTTTATTTTAAGCTGCAAGTTTAAAATAACACACATGAGGCATCTTTTGTCTTGATTTTCACAAAAATCACACAACGATAGCCGATTTTGTTTGATCTTGTCACAGGTCGACAAATTAATAAAAATCACTGATTTTTATTTCATTTAACATCTTGGGTGTTTTCTGAGCAGCTCAGACACCTTGCATCTGAATCTGATCACTTTTGTGTGCGTTGGTGTGATCAAACGGCAATCATATTTGGGTTAGTTAGTAACTGTTGTTTCATTATAAGTTCTAGATAAGGTTAACACTGCCTAAAGGTATTTAACTTTACAATTCATTGGGGTGATTCCTGAGATAAGGTACCTGTGAATGATAGACTTATTGAACACAGTGAAGCACAAACCTGGAGGCTGGTTGGTTTTGATTTACTCCAGGCTACATAAATGGTGATGATTTATTTGCACGCTGCGAAATAAGATCCATTTTACTTGATTTTTCACAGAAAATCAGTACAAAGATGGACGTTCGAACAGGTGCCTCAACTGAGGGGGCCTCCTCTTCTATGAAACCTAGATGGATGCGTTGGGGCCATGTGTCTCCTGCCCGTGCTTATCGCAAAGTGGGAGAATCTGCTTCATCGTATGCTACTTAGCTGCAGTGGACATCCATCAGGATAAGTGGGAACATCCCCTGTCGTTCTACAACAGGCTGATCTCTGTCTACTCCGGTGGCAAAACTGTCCCTGGACTAGAGGAAGATGAGGAGTTTAAAAATCTTTTCATTACGAATCTCATGCCTTTTCAACGGAAATGTGTTCGTTTCAAAGTTGATTGCAAAAAAGATACCATGGAAATGATCAAACAATACGCTGCGACGGTTTTTGAGGCAGAGATACAACCTAGAATACCATCAGAGGTTTGTCCAGGTCAAAAGGTCACATCCCACTCCTAGACAATAGAAGAGGTTCCCTCTCCTACAGAGTGCGAGAGTAAACAGGATTGTCATGATAACAAACAACAGAATAGTGCTACAAGCTGGAACAGTGACTCAGATCGGTTCACAGGGAGTTCTGCTCCTCCTGCACCTCAGGTTGAAAACCCTGAGATGAGCAAAGAACCACACAAGGTAGGTGTTCGCTCTCTATGTGAACCCAGATGGTTCAGATCGAACCAACAAGGTTTTGACCTAGGTCTCACAGTGGGTGAACTTCGGGAGAAGTTTCTGTCTGGGCGCCGTGACCCATTGCAAAATGGTCGGTCCCAACAGGTACCCTCGAGAAGCGGCCCTCCTGCCCCTGCACCTCGAGCTGCATAGTTCGAGACATGCAAAGAGTCACACAAGCTCCAGATTAAGGGAACGACGCCTCCGCACTCGGAAGAGACCGAGTATGTAAGTTGTTTGTCAAATGAGTTGAATGTTACAGTGGTTGACCAAGCTGACACAACGTGTGACGTTATCCTTGATGATAACACAAACAACGTTGTTCAACCTGACGAAGCGATGCGCAACACTGTCTTTTGCAACAACTCAGTGCACACAGTTGACAACATCGTCAACATTGACAAAGACGCTGACAGCAAACAAATTGCTGATGATCAGCGTCCTGAAAGTCAAGATGCTAACAGCGAACACATTGCTGATAAGCAACGTCCCGAAGGTCATGAGGCAGACAGCCAACATGATGCTGACAGCAAGGAAGTTTGCACAGATGGAGGTACACGTAAACAGAAGCGTGTGCTTAAACCTAGACGGTTTCTGTGTAACTTTATGAGAATGGGGCCCGCTAAGAAAGCTTACCTGCCACTCACACTGGAAGGGGTCCTCGCGCGAGAAGCACTCCTGGATTGCGGCTCAGACGTGTCTGTCATGTCAGCCGAGCTGTTTGAGGGGCTACGGACCGCCGCTAACGGTGTTGACAGGCAAATACCCATCGTGGCTTGTGCTTTTGAGCTACGGGGTCCCACAGAGACGGGGACAGCCCTGACAGCTATAGCCATGGTTCACATGCAGATTGGCAAAATGTCACTATACCACCCGGTGTATGTGTCTGAACTTGACTCACTCCAGACTCCATTTTTGGTTGGCCAAGATTTTATAAACCGTTTCGACGCGATTATAAATTATGGCAATCAGACAATGTGGGCCACAGTGAGTTGTCCGCTACCAATCGAGGTGCCTCCCCAAGGTCAGGACACTGACTGTCTAACAGCAGGTACCGCTGTGGTCAAAAGGAATCCCCAACAGATACCACAAGCCCGGTAAGTGAACCTTCAAATACAGGTGAGACAGAGGAGACTCAACAATTGGACCAGACTCTGGCCCATCACGAGAACCTCCTCTGCAAGCTGACACCTTCAGCACTCACTGAACACTACCTACCACAGGTAGAAGACGGTGTGGAGATCCAAGGATCCCACACCAAAGACGCTGTACTGTCCTGTGGGACAGGTAATTCGGCAAACAGCCAAGCTTTCAGTGAAGTCTTGGTTCAAGGACATCTGAGTCCAGAAAGTGACAGTCTACCAGACGCTGACAGTCACTTGGACTTCATGGTTATGGATTTTGAGGACCCCTCCTCAAACAAAAGGGGGGAAAACTCACACTACCTACCACAAGAAGAGGAAGGTGTGGAGATCCAAGGGTCCCACGCCGAGAACGCTGTATTGTCCTCTGGGACAGGTAATTCGGCTATCAGCCAAGCTTTCAATGAAACCTTGGTTCAAGAGCTTTTGAATCTAGAACTACTCAGTGATGACATAGTTCTTACAGACTCAAAGAGCACCTCTTCATTCATGAAGTGGGAAGACACACATCACAACGACAGTGACCCGTCGCAGTCTGACCAGTCAGACACACCTGCGACTGCGCCGACAGTTGTGACACGCCTGAATTACGCAGAAAGAGGTAAACGTACAGAGATACGTTGGCCGAAACCTATAAGGTTCCTGTACAAGGCTCCCAATAAACTGCGCAAACAGCTTAAACTAAACAAAGGCATCCTAACTCGTGCCCATGGACGGACGTCCACACCTGTGTGCGTGGTCCCTCATGACCACAGGGGGGTGATGTTAGGTCATGCCCATGTCAAGGACAAAGATTTCAATAACCCCACAAATGACAAAGTCCTCGCAAACTCACAGACTTCATGGGAAAATAAGGTCGTCCAAGCACAGGATAGTAAATAAACTAAACAGTTTAAACTATTCTAGTTGCGAAAAGAAACCGTTCCAACAAGAACTTAGAAACGCTAAGCATAAAACCCACAACAAAAAACTAACCTTAACAACCGTTTAAATCTGCAGGATTTAATTGACATCGGGAATGTAGCAGTAGAGAAAGATGCCTGATTAGGCTGATGGGTTCCAGGAGCAACGTCTAGTTGTTAGAGTGGGCGTGGTATAAAAGCAGCTGCTCTGCATGCAGGCAGACAGGTCGTCTTCACACGTCGCTGTGTGGCTGGCGTGCCGTGGGTTCTGACCGTCATGGTGTCCCACGGGTTTTGGCCGTAAAGGCAACCAGTCACTGAGTGTGGTACGGGCTGTTTGACTGCTGGACGGTAGGTGTTCTTTCTCTCGCTGTATTATAGCTGATTTTGGGTCAGAAATGATAAATCTACGTGTGATTATAGGTAGAGTGACGCAGTGCTGCACTTCTTCGTTCCCTTAGGCGGCGAGGATGTGTGCGTGTGTGTATACGTGTGTATATGGTTGTGAGGACCAGCAGGTAAGGAAGCGATTGTCATTGTAAGCTTTATCTGTGGCAGCTGTATGGAGAGTAGTTATTAATTAACTTTCTTTAGGTTTCCCCACATCGGGACCACTGCTGCTCTGTTTCCGGAGACTGCTGCTTTATGAACACGGACTGTGGTGTCGTCAGCTGTTCCCCTTGCAATGGCACATAAGAGTGTGACGTCAGTGCGGCCACGTGCCTTTTCTACGGCATGTCAAGTGCCAGAACCAGTGAAGGGTGAACTGTATTGTTGTTGCAACCCTGTATTTATTGAAGTAATTTATTGTATTTATTGAAGTAATTTAGTGTCTTGGGGGTTTAAAGGGTTTTTGGGTTTGTTATTTAGTTGGGATAAAATGAATGAAATAATTACAAAAAGAATGTTGAACATGATGTAAATAAATGTTTTAAGATGTTTTAAGGTAACTGTAAATAAATTATCATTGTTATTTTTGAACAGTTGTCCCGGATGTTTTAATCAGTGCAAAGCGAACCTGCGTGGCCTTAAAAGCAATAAGGTATTATTCTCTGGGTGAAATTCCCAGGGTGGCGTTGTTGTTCTTAATTTATTCATGCTCTCAGGGCATGAGTAATGCCACAGTTATAAAGCTAAGAACTGTTTTTCTTGTGTGTGACACGTTGGAATCTGACGACCAGAGTGAGTTTGACGTAGTGAAACGTTGTTTTTAGTTGCTTAATTGCTACTTTTGTTGTTATTGAAGTTGTTATTGTTTTCTGAACACTCCCAGCCAAAAGAGGTTTTGATTAATGTTAGTTGAAGACTTAAATGGATTTAACTATGCCAACATGCTGTTCATTTTGTTAAAGATCTCAATCTTTGATGAGTCATTGTAGATTAATACTACTTAAGGTACTATAATCTACACTGATCTCCCAATCATTTAGGTAGAACCGATTCGATCGTTTCTATTCTAGATCTATTCATTTTGATGAGTCTCGCCATAGACTTCAAAATTTATAGGGAATACCAAATCTTGCGTCGTTCGTCTAAAAGACAACAGACATTTAGACCAAACTAGATTTCATTTTTTATTTTAGTTTAACCTAAACTAAGTAATGAATGGAGGAATAGTTTGAAAGAAGAGGCCTTCGTTACAGAAGCCCTCCAAAAACTCTATAGGTATACATCCCTATATCTGATTTTTACAGCATTGATCCACCCCTTAATTGGTAATTGTAGCTGATCTAATCCATGATAGCTTACATACCAGGTGCATATAGGTAGGGCCTAATGTAGAATCCCTGTCATAAGCCCACCTAAAACCACATAATTGCATGACACATTGAACCAGGGTGGCACCGACTGGAAGCCATCCAGCCTGCAACCTTCGATGTGGGGACCTGCTAATCCAACGTTGGTCTTCAACCTTCATCCAAGGGCCGCCTCCTCTGCTTCAATCGAGGGATCCCCTCTACATGCTGATTAAAAACCATTCTTGCTGATGAAATCAATAACCCCCATCGTTGTGGAATTACCGTTGTGGATTATAAGACTTTGTTTCCAAGGGATCACAGACTCAGTTTTCCATGGGTTAACAGACTATGTTTTCCAAAGGATTGAAAGCTTACCGCAATGGGATTACCTACGAACAGTATGGAATTTCCAAAAACATTATGGGAGTATAATTTTGAACTTTTTTTTTTTTTTTTTCCACTTGCTGGATTACATAGAGGTCAGAGACATTCGGTGGTATCCTTTCGTGTTGGAACTCATCTCCAAGGACAGGCGATGATTTCCAAAAAGGGGGACTGTAGAGATATAGCACCCTCATGTCCGTATTGGAGTTAAACCTTTTCACATCTCTCTGAACTCTGAGTGTTACACCTTCTTGAAGCTCTCAAGGAGACAAGTGGACACTATTTTTGTTACAATTATTTTGAATTAATGGACACCAATTAATCAGATTGAACTTTCTTTTTAATGTGTGTTAATTCAGAATTGATCAACAGTATACTTTTGTCATTTAATGATGATCTGTTACTTGCATGAGTTTGACCTTCTGCTGGTTTATTCTTCATTACAGTGTGCTCTGAATCTAAGGCATGAGTCAGGGTAAAAGCTGTTCACTTCCTTCTCTGTTTTGTCTTCAAGCTAGACATAACAGGCCAGTCCATCTGGCCGCTTATGTAAACAGTTTTCCTGTTGTCCGTCAGAGACTTTCTGCCTATGGGAATCAAAATTACATCTCTTATTTTGTTAAACCAGCCAATAGTCATTGAGGAGGTGGGGAGACCCCGCCTCCCATATAAAGTCCTACTTCCGTTTTGGACTTTAGTGTCGAAGGGGAGAATTGAACTAACAGCTGGTTTTCTCATCTGGAAAAAGCTGGAAACGTTCTGGTCATTGTGTCAACTAGACCTATGTTTCTTAGCGGAGTTACAGTAAAGCTTACTGTGCCTCATTCACTCATCTTCTGAAAGAATTTGTTTTCTGGAAAGTTTTATTTTGAAAGCTCAGTCAGGACATGGACCTGTTTCTGCCGGTGAAGGCGTACTCCCGCTCATCTGAATCAGCCATACTATCTCACAGAAGTCGACTGGACGTGAGCTGGACCACATAGTCCGTTAGTGTCCACAAACTTTTCAGCCCTTATCTCCAAGGGACGTGTCGTCACCAGGTAAAAGAGGCTTTGATTGTATGCCAGGACAGTGTTAGTTTTACTATTTTATGCTTATGTCTATTGTTATATGTTTCAGTGTTTCAATGTTTAGATGTTTACTGTTGCACCGAGGGACTGAGAGAAACGCAATTTCGGTCCTGTGTATGTCCTGTACAGTACATATTGCAGATCTGACAATAAAATTGACTTTGACTTTGACTTTGACTTTGATGCTGCACGTGTCGGAGGTACAGCTGGACCTGTTTGGGAAAGGTGCCACCCTGTTTGTTTCAAAATAATTAACTTCGGTTAACTTATCTTTCATTCTTCCTCCTCTTATTTCTTATTTTTCTTAAGCCATTAATCTGTCAAGTAAATGTGCCAACAGAAAAGTTTCTAACTGTCTGTTTTTAATTTGAATTCTTGTCAAAGTAGTTAGTGAATCAGAGCTAATATCGATACAAATGTTTAATGTACTTTTAGGATTATTTCAATAAAAGGTCTATTTTCTGGTGGACCAACATAAATTGAAGTCTCTCGTGAAATTACATTTCTGGCTAATCACTTTAAAGCAATTTAATACCGGAAAAAGGGTGAACTCGCGAATGAATTTGGGTCAGATCAAGTCTGCTCCAAGTTCTCTAAAATATAGGTAAATCAGTAAACTGACTAATAAGTCCTATATTATTACATTAATGGTGACACGTAAGTGTTTATTCATTATATTATTACACCTGTATAAATAAAGGTTGAATGAATGAATGAAAAAAGCGCTGAGGTTGTTGTTAGAATGAGCTGATGACTCAACAACACGCAGCAGTCCTGCCCTTGCACGCAGAAAGTCCCACACCCCCGCGAAATCTCTGCTGGCGCTACGAATTCTGGGATAGCCTCCGCCAGAAAGGATTCACGGATGCATCCTCGTATTTCGGCAGGAAGTAGGCTGCATTCCTCGGCCGCGTGAGGAGGAGTCTTCGAATTGGGACAGTCCTCCGCGCGGGGCAATGACGTATGCGGCAGACAAATGCGCACTCATGAGGACCCAGCCCATGAATTGAGACACAGCCAAGGTTTTGCTTCTGGGGGATAAACAGGAGTTAATGGAAGCCATTTTCTGGCACCAGAGTTTAACTGAGAGAAGTACTGTGGGAGAAAAGAGGGCCCTAAACCCTCTATTAAACATCTAACTAACAGAAGTGTACAATTTTTTATAACAACACAGAAATAGAGATTTGGTGATAAATAATAACAACCATTAAGTTTGTACTATGCTCTTTAAATTAAATCACACCAAACATGTTTTTTCACATTAAATGTCCAGAGTGAACGTTCAGACAACATTCAGACAACATTAGAAGTGCACTTCAAAACAAAAATAGAGATTTGGTGATAATAATTAATGACCATTAAAGTTTTAAAGATTAAAAAACTAATTAAATAAAATTATGCCACTTGTTTTTTTTTCTCACAGTAAGCAAACATTCAGAAAACGTCAGAAGTGTGCACTTTCATATCAAGACAAAAATAAAGATTTGGTGACAATAACCATAGGTTTTAAATATATATAAAAAACTGATTAAATGATCACAGCAAACATTTGTTTTTCACAGCAATTGATAGTTTACAGTGCCATCAGAAGGGCAAACTTTTTATAACAAGACAAAAATAGAGATCTGGTGACAATAACAACCATGTAATTATGGTTATAGATAAAGAACCCATATGAGTGGGGGTCTCGTACGTGGGCCCATTGCTCTGTTGAAGATATAAAGACTGATTAAAGAAGTCACAGCAAACATGATTGTCATGTCAAGTGAATGTTCATAGTGAACGTTCAGACAATGTTCAGACAATGTCAGAAGTGCACACTTTTTGTAACAAAACAAAAATAGAGATTTGGTCATAAATTATAACAACCATTAAAGTGTCAAAGATGTAAGAAATAAGTGAATGAAATTACACCAATTTTTTTTTCTTACAGTGAGTGAACGTTCAGCGTTAACGTTCAGGAAACGTTCAGACAACGTTCAGATAATGTTCAGACAATGTTCAGACAATGTTCAGACAATGTTCAGACAATGTTCAGACAATGTTCAGACAATGTTCAGACAATGTTCAGACAATGTTCAGACAATGTTCAGACAATGTTCAGACAATGTTCAGATAATGTTCAGACAATGTTCAGACAATGTCAGAAGTGCACACTTTTTGTAACAAAACAAAAATAGAGATTTGGTCTTAAATAATAACAACCATTAAAGTGTCAAAGATGTAAGAAATAAGTGAATGAAATTACACCAATTTTTTTTTCTTACAGTGAGTGAACGTTCAGCGTTAACGTTCAGGGAACGTTCAGACAACGTTCAGATAATGTTCAGACAATGTTCAGACAATGTCAGAAATGCACACTTTGTGTAACAACAAAAATAGAGATTTGGTCATAAATTATAACAACCATTAAAGTGTCAACGATGTAAGAAATAAGTGAATGAAATTACACCTTTTTTTTTCTTACAGTGAGTGAACGTTCAGCGTTAACGTTCAGGGAACGTTCAGACAACGTTCAGATAATGTTCAGACAATGTTCAGACAATGTCAGAAATGCACACTTTTTGTAACAACAAAAATAGAGATTTGGTCATAAATTATAACAACCATTAAAGTGTCAACAATGTAAGAAATAAGTGAATGAAATTACACCAATTTTTTTTTCTTACAGTGAGTGAATGTTCAGCGTTAACGTTCAGGAAACGTTCAGGAAACGTTCAGATAATGTTCAAACAATGTTCAGACAATGTTCAGAAAATGTTCAGACAATGTTCAGGCAATGTTCAGGTAATGTCAGAAATGCACACTTTTTGTCTGAACATTGCCTGAACATTGTCTGAACAT